>CM055955.1:132797457-133063894 GCA_029490685.1 Schizonepeta tenuifolia
GTTGGCAATTTATCATAGACAATAGGATATGTGGTAGCTATGAAACTTAATTGGAAAACACTATCACATGGATTTGTTTGTCAGCACTCATTGTATAAAATTTGAGAGATTTAAAGCATTACTCTTGCTCCCAACCAACTCTGGCTGCTTGGCCCTTAGGTTAGATGCCCCACAGTAGTTTATCGGAATTTGATAAATTCAAGTCAGATCAATGTAATCCACATAAACGTATCACAGTTGGTTTGTCAACTTGTACCAAAACTCCTCTAATCTTATCTTGTTGCGCAGTTGGAGTACATAGTACCATAACATGGTCTACTTAATAAAGAAATTAGGTGAAAATAGGCATCATTTGGTTGTTTTGTGAGGGCCCTTTTAGCTATGTTGGTAGAATACATAGATTTACATCACAAATTTCTTGTTGCTTCAAAATGTTGAAAGACAATCCATGTGATGATTCCTCATGTGCTTGTTTTTTCGATTTCCATATCACGGACCATTGCATAACCACTTGTTAACTTAACCCCTCACCTTAAAAATTCTTCAACAGGGTTTCATATCTTGACTTTTCTATAAATACCCAATGCATTTCTTCGCAGCTTTTCACAATACTTGAGCTTTTTCAGCTTTTCATTTAAACAAGTTTTTCATTTCAGTTCAGCAGAGTTCGATTTCATACAAGAATGGCCATCCGACAGATGCTGAGACGGTCTTTGTCAAGTGAGAGAAGATCAGCTGAAGTTCCAAAGGGCCATGTTGCTGTTTATGTTGGGGAGAATGAGAAGAAGAGATTTGTTGTTCCAGTATCATACTTGAATCATTCTTCGTTTCAAGAATTGCTGTATCGGGCTGAGGAAGAATTCGGGTTTAATCATCCTATGGTAGGCCTCACCATTCCCTGCAGAGAGGACTTATTCATTGACGTCGTCTCTGGCTTCAACAGAACATGATGAAGAAGATATGTTCAGAAGCAAAACAGTTTTGTAGATTAGTAGTATATCTTAGAAATGTGTAGAATGATGATATGTGAATATACATGAATATGACTTGGCCATTCTCACATGCAAAATCATTATTTCTAGACAAAATTTTCTGAATCTTTATACTCTTATTTTACTTACCTTATGATTTTCTTGCTGAAAGTAGTAAGTGCAGAATCACACTTAAAAAAAATAAAAAATAAAT
The DNA here is from genome assembly GCA_029490685.1 of Schizonepeta tenuifolia. Taxonomy (NCBI): domain Eukaryota; kingdom Viridiplantae; phylum Streptophyta; class Magnoliopsida; order Lamiales; family Lamiaceae; genus Schizonepeta; species Schizonepeta tenuifolia. The sequence continues at coordinate 132,798,643 of CM055955.1, forward strand.
AAATAACCTCTTGAACAACCAGAATCCTATCCTCTTGAACATGAAACTTATTCTGTATAAACTCATTATACGCGATCAACGAGAACAGAATCATAGACTTGAATTTCCCACAGGCTTGAATTTTGAAGTTAACGAGTCATACTCATAATTCAAGTGGATATATTAGAAAATCAATTTTAGTAAGAAAAACTCGTTTGGAAAACTCAACAGATTAAGGTAACAATAGCTGCTCTGTTGTATATTTCAGTGGTTGTGGATACATTAACTAGGAAATGCTAATCTACAAACATTTGATTCTCCTAAAAGAAATGTCTGCACATGATCTTTTGTTGAAGGCAGAAATGAAATCTACAAATAAGTCTTCATTGCAAGGGATGGTGAGGCCTCCCATCGGGTGATAGAACCCGAATTCTTCTTCAGCTTGAAACAACAACTCTTGAAACGAAGGGTGGTTCAAGTTCGCTACTCAAATCACAAAGCGCCTCTTCTCATTCTCCCCAACATAAATGGCATCATGCCCCTTTGGAACTTCAGCTGATCTTCTTTCGCTGGATAAAGGTCGTCTCAGCATCTGGCGAATGGCCATTCTTAAACAAATTTTACAAGTGAAATGAGATTTTTTTTTCTTAACGAAATCAAAAATCGAGAATGCTAAATAATTTCTTGAAGGGGTTTGTTGATGGTTGAAATTGAAAATGTATCGCATAAATAAAAATATAGGGTAGTGCTATTTTGTCTCACTGTGGCCGACCACACAAGTTAAAAATGGTAATATAGGTTTTAAAAATGGAAATATACCCTGATTGGGAAGCATAAACTCTAAGAGGAAAATGTGATTATTTTCATTTTTACAGTCAACTTTCCTTTCTTTTACGCATGTGGCTGGCCATCGTGTGACCGAATATTATTACCCTTATAATAACTAAATAGTGGTGGCTATGTGAGTTGGAAACACAAGCTACCACATGAGAAATTACATGGATGTGTCTATCAATCAATATAAATATTTCGAGAGATTTAATGCATTTCTCCCAACGGGCCCAACCAACTCTACATTCATGGCCCCAAATGCCCCCACATAAATTAAATAGTTGGTCAAAATCACATAAATTCAAATCAGATCAATATAATCATTTATGAACAGATGAGTTGGTTTGTCAACTTGTAGAAAAACTTTACTAGTTTTATCTGGTTGTGCAGTACTTTGGATATTTAGAAAAAAAGAAATAAGGCGTTCGACTTAAATTATGGACATTTTAATTTTAGGTGCAAATAGGCATCAAAGTTTGTTATGTGAGGGCCCTTGTTGCTATGTTGGTAGAATACATATTTTTACATCACAAATTTCTTATTGCTTCAAATTATTGAAAGACAATCCATGTGAATCCCCATGTGTTTGTGTTTCCAACTTACACATCGGGGGCCATTGCATAACCACTTGTTATCTTAACCCCTCACCTAAAAACTTCTTCAACAGTCAACACTAATTCATTTCTTGATTTTGCTATTTATACACAACACATTTCTTGATTGCAGCCACCATCATCAACTTTTCATTTCAATTCAGCAGAACTCAGTTTCATACAACAATGGCTATCCGACACATGTTGAAACGGTCTGTGTCAAGTGAGAGAAGATCCGGTCAAGTCCCAAAAGGCCATGTTGTTGTTTATGTTGGGGAGAAAGAGAAGAAGAGATTCATTGTTCCAGTATCGTACTTGAATCACTCTTCGTTTCAAGAATTGTTGTTTCAAGCTGAGGAAGAATTTGGGTTCAATCATCCTATGGGAGGCCTCACCATTCCTTGCCGTGAGGACTTGTTCATTGACGTTGTCTCTGGCATGACCACAACATAAGATACTTTTAGGAGGTGCAAAATTTTGTAGATGATAATCTTTTACAAATTGTATGTAGTAACTAGTAACAATATAGTAGTAGATGAATATACATGACAAATTTTACCTGTTTGAACAACCAAAATCTTATTATTGTTTAGATGAACAATCTCCGATAATCTGCATTATGATGGATAATCTCGATTATACAACTAGTCAGTTGAACTTGCTTGAATCTATTAATTCAAGAAAATTCTGTTTGCAAGTTGATAAATAAATTATATTTTTTTGGTATTGATCCAATTGAATGACACTTCAACGAACTTCAAAAGTCAAGTCTGTCATAATTTGTATCTCATAGCTACCTAGATCAGATAGAGATACTAATGCATGCGTTACAAATTAAGGTTAATTCCCTTTAAAAATAATCTAGCTTTGTTTTACAAAATTTGGACTGCTAACATCCTTAATTATATAATTAATTTAAGGATTGTAGTATAATTCATTATTAAATTAAATTATCTTGTATATGGTAAATAATTTATATTTTGAATTTCTGATTTTCAAATTAGCTTGAATCCTTTTAAGTTCATAACAATATTATTCAAACTTGCTAGTAAACAAAAAAGATGAAGACTAGTGAAAAAGTTGTAATTTGATTAAATAGTATAACCAAAAAAGCAAGCTTTCTGTTGATAAATTTTAGTACAACACCGGACCTTAAGTTGACAAAACAAGATTGCATTTTCAAACTAATAATAAAAAAAATGTTAAATTATTGTGTGCATTATATTTTGCACTTAAAACTGTTGTATAAGGAGATACTTCAGAACTTGAACTCTGACCAAGATTTAGATTTATTTTATTGAGATGACTTCATTTTATTTTATTTTTGTGGAGGAAAAAATACTAGTTAATTTTAATAAATACAACCTTCTGTCCCTGTTTATAAATTGGATCCAGACATTCAAATCTTTCAATCTTGTTACAAATTGGATCCATCTTATATTGCAACAAGGCCGATATGTTGGAATTGATTTGGAAATTAACCCTAATTTTTTGTCAAATGACGTTAATAAAGCCTATTGCCAATTTATATGATAACTAATAGTCGATTACATATTGGTGAGAATCAATTTTCTACTTGAACTACCCTTCATCCACGATGTGTAAATACTTAGTAATTAAACTAATTACAGTTTCAACCTAGGCCTATTTTAGTAAAAAAAAATCAAAAGCCAGATTTCATCTATAATGCCGTATATCAAGCAAGATGTAGACAGCAATATTGACGTGAACTATAATTAAAGAAAGAAATGCAAATTTATTCAAATAAAACAATTTCATTGTAATGTTCGCGCCTAACTAAAATATTCTTTGCAACACATCGAATTTCAGTTACAAAACTTTTTCTTAAAAAAAAAAAAAAAAAAAAAACCCTTTTTCTTGAAGAAATCAACAGATTGAGTAAATAATATTTCATGTATATTCCTGTACTCTTATGTATTATCATTGGATACATTTTTGTAAGAGATTCTAATCTGAAAAATTTCTGCTACTCCTAAGACCACTGCCATACATCATCATCTTCTGCTCAAGCCAGAGACGACGTTTATGAATAAGTCCTCACTGCAGGGAATGGTGAGGCCTCCCATTGGATGATGGAATCCGAATTCTTCCTCAGCTTGAAACAACAATTCTTGAAATGAAGAGTGATTCAAGTATGATACTGGAACAACAAATCTCTTCTTCTCATTCTCCCCTACATAAACAGCAACATGTCCCTTGGGGACTTCAGCTGACCTTCTTTCGCTGGATAAAGATCGTCTCAGCATTTGACGAATGGCCATTTTTGAACAGATTATACAAGTCAATTGAAAATTCTTTTTGCTTCTACAAAGAAGTCCTGAAAAGAAAATCAGGAAAGCTAAAGAATTGTTTGAGGATTGTTGATGGCTGAAGTTGAGAAAATGTGTTGTGTATTATATAGATTGGCTAGCAAATGGAAATCATAGAAAATAAGAAATGTGGTGGCTATGATGATCGGAATATACAAGCACATTAGTCATCACATGGATTTGTCTGTCAATCATTATATATTTTTGAGAGATTTAATACTTTGCTCCCAACCAACTCTAGCTAAATGCCCCACAGAAATTAATTAATTATTTTGACAGAATTAACTCAATAAATTCAAGTCAAATATATATATTCCACATAAACATTGTACAAAAACTATACTAATCTTATCTGGTTGTGCGGTTGGAGTACATAATCGCATAACGTGGTCGGATCGACTTTTGCAATATATATGTAGTCTTCTTACATCCACCATTAAATCAGCATTAAGTGAAAATAGTAATCAAAGTTTGTTATGTGAGGCCCATTTTGATGCAAGTTTGGATGTACATCACAAATTTCTTGTTGCTTTAAAATGTTGAAAGAAAATACATGTGCTTGTGTTTTCAACATGCATATCATGCGGGCCATTGCATATCTACTCTTTATCTTAACCACTCACCTAAAAGATTTTTCAACACAAATCAATTTCTTGATTTTGCTATATATACACAACACATTTCTTGATTGCTGCCATCATTCATCTTTTCACAATACTTGAGCTTTCTTAGCTTTTCATTCCACGAAGTAATCCATTTCAATTGAGCAGAACTCAGTTTCATACAACAATGGCCATCCGACAGATGCTGAGACGGTCTTTGTCAAGTGAGAGAAGATTGTCAACTGAAGTTCCAAAGGGCCAAGTTGCTGTTTATGTTGGGGAGAATGAGAAGAAGAGGTTTGTTGTTCCAATATCGTACTTGAATCACTCTTCGTTTCAAGAATTGTTGTTTCAAGCTGAGGAAGAATTTGGGTTCCATCATCCGATGGGAGGCCTCACCATTCCTTGCAGTGAAGACTTGTTCATTGATGTCGTCTCTCGCTTGAGCAGAACATGATGCATGTGTTTCAGATGAGCACAATCTTGTAGATTAGAATCTCTTGCAAAATGTATAAAAGTACAAAATATCAGGAGTAGATGAATATACATTACAAATTTTTGAGCAACTTTTCTTGTTACCTTAATCTGTTGATTTCTCCTAACACAAAATCAATGTGAACATTTTTTGCCAAGAAAATACAGCTTAGTTTGAAAATTATGGAGATGAACAATCTCGAATAATCTGCATAATCAAGGATGTTTGTTCTGATTCCATTGAGGAAAAAAATCTCCTTGCAAGATCGATTATAAATAAATTATAGTGCAGCAATAAATTTATTGATCATGACTTAGAGTTGTCAAGTAGTCCGACTTGATTTGGTGTGGGACTCAACCTTGAAATAGGCCTCAATCGAAAGCCTAATTGGTGCTCCGAATTTGCACTAGTTGGGTCTCTCATGGGCCTATTTTATTCGTAAAAGTCCAATCCAGGCCTAGCCCGATCTATTGACTGGCCGGCCGGCCCATTCTACAAGTTATAATCTAGCTACATGATTATCTTTCCTGCCATAATATCTCTCATCTATAGTTAGGAATATAAGAGCGGAAGCCTTAACTTAAACCAAAATCAGTCACATATTGTTCAATCGAATTTTATCTGGTCCTACACTTATATACCCTCTCATACTTAACTTTTCATGTAGAATCAATGTAGGGATATTGTAACACCTTAATTTAAATAGAATCTGGTCCCAGTAAAAGGTTAAAGAACTTGCAGCCAGAAATCAATGCATAATAAAGCTGTGTAAATTTCAGTTACTAAATGTTGAATTCTTATATTAACTTTTCTACAAAAATGATGTTGCAATTGCAAAATTTTAGAAGTTAAAGTGAAGATTGTTGTTCGGATTCGTGTTATTTCCAACAATTAACCCAAGTAAAAATTAAAAAGTTTAGGAATGCTAGTGTTTTAGTCCACTGCTTTATGAGTATAATTTAAGAAGAAAAAGAAATATTCTTGACAGCATGTATATTTCCAATACAAGGTTTAAATTATTCGATTTACAGATTACAGAAACTGAAGAAATTCGTGCAAGTATATTTCCAATACAAGGTTTAAATTATTCGATTTACAGATTACAGAAACTGAAGAAATTCGTGCAAGTATACATGTCACAGACAGCTTCAGGAAAGCTGGTAAATAATAAGGCCAGATTTAGAAATAGGAATGAATTTAAGCAGCTTCAGCAAAGCCAACCTTCATATTACCATAGTCGAAGACAGTGTGATACTGCCCCATGAAAACATCCCCCAAAATCCTGCATCATGCCAACAAACACATCAGTCATAAGTCGAGGAGAGAACGAGCGCAATTCAAGGAATCGCACATAGATTGTATATGAAGTGATGGTCTTTGGTTTTTTGACAATCATGAGCAGATTTTCGTTTTAGAAGGGATTCTTCAGTGGTAGTTCATGTGCAACAAGGAAGATTTACCATAGAGGGCCACGGGGTGGAGCCACATCTAAGGCTGTGAATCCACTGATGCACTGAGCTGCGTCACCTTCCCCGACTTTCAGGATATACTAATCAGCAAGAAAACAAGCACGGACAATAAGTTATAGTAGCCTTGTCAAGAAAATGACTCGTACTTTGTTATGCAACAATCAAGGATTATCGTCAACTAAGTGCTGAACTTTGACGACCTCTGTAAAAATGATATATGCACAAAAAAAAAAAAAAAAAAAAGAGACCTTACAAAATGTCACAAAAAAAAAACACACTGGACTTGAACATTTCAAAGTCAAAAATTTAATGCAGGAATTTTTATCAGGTGACATTTTGAAAGACCCTGTTTATTTGGAAAGTCCAGGATGTTTTTCTTTTGCATGTCAAAGGTCAGGTTATAATTGCAAACGAGCCAGAGATCACGGCATGAGTGCAAATATCATATAATATGAAAGAATACATGAAATGTAATCACAGATGACAAAATGAAGACATCTTTGAAACAAATACGATGCACATAACATGAACATTTTGTACCATAGCCTTTGATGGGCTGTGCCCCTCTGCCTAAACTCGGTTCTCGATTGTGAGACAACATTATCAAGGCAGGACATACATCTCAACTTTTGGTTGGTGGATCTCGCAGCAAGATTATGTTAATTTTCTTTTAGTTTCCAATCCAAGACTCAGAACTATCAACTATTCCCTTTTGTGTCTCGCTTACTCATTATGCATCCTGTACTCGCGTGAGCACCTAAGTCAGAGTGGTTTCATCGAAATATGAAGTTAATTGAAGGCCTTAACGCCCGAGCATAAATTCTTTTTTCTTTGTTGGTTTCTTCCTAGATCAGTAATTGGTTTCATCCTACGGAATACTCGAAATTAGACAGTTAAAAGATCTAATAATATATTTAGACATGACATTAAATTCAACTAGTATCTCATACTTCGAGGATGGCGTAGCAAACTCGGGTTAATATGAAACAAGAAAAGAGGGTATGACATTTATGAAAGTTACGGAAAATGCTAAAAGAACAAATGAAAAATAGCAAAATACTTAAAGTGAAGGACTGGATGTATCAAACCTGCTCTGGGGTGAGAGCAAATGATTTACCACCAATGGTAAAGGAAACATTGGGCATCGAAGAAAGAACACTGCAGTCAACAGCTGATTCACCCATTGGACTGGGAAGCCGATCACAGAGCTGAAGTTTAAAGCAAAGATTCAGAACACAAAGGAGAAAATAAGGAGTAAAACTTTCAGAATGATTGATTAATCTACCTCATTAATATAGTCCAGAATTTTCTTGTGTTTGGTTCCGTTTGAGTTGGTTTTGCATCCATACGACTGCCATTTGGCAAGCCGTGCACATTTCATCACCAAGGCTGTTTGAATTGCTATCGCTTTCCTTGTCCACCACACTCTCAATTATCATACTGAACATAGTTTCACAAATAACTCGTGTCAAACAACAAAAGTATACTGAAACTATCATGCAAAATGGCATAAAAGCATCACGGTTGAAAATGATAAATGATGAATGTTGTATTGGTTACTTTATTTAAAAACCATAGAATATGTAAAAATAAATGACCAAGCCAGTAACCAAGAAGAATGTATGGAGCAAGAACTATTAGATCTTTTTCACATATTTTTATCGTTCGAAGTAAAAAAGAGTGCAGGAACCTGACCTAACATCTCGAGTGCCATCAAAGGAGCACAAATTAATCTGGGAGCAGATCTTTTGAGGTTCAGACTGTATATACCAACATGAAAAGAAGATCTTTGTTAGCTATAGTGGTAAATATTTGATGTACATCTGCAGATCAAGCAGTGAGTTGGTAATCAATTTTTCTCCTCACTCACCTCAGACAACAACATTTCCAATATGGTTTTACCATAAAGGGAAACCACAGACTTGCATTCCTGGCTTACAACCCCAGAAGCTCCAATTGCATGATTAATCAGAGTGATCACAGTCTGAAGAGAATTCAGCAAGTTAAACAATGCGTAGGATCACACGTATGCAACAAAGATTAAGTACAGCAACACTAATTCTGGCTCTCAAATTTCAGATCCAGCATTTGAATCAAAACCGAATTTAATTGACTAAAATCTAAAGAAAATTCCTCCATATATAAGCACTGCATTATAAGTTAAGACGTTTCTTGGAGAACAAAGTCAGAAACTTCTAAAGATTTGGAATGGTCTCAACGAAAATTGCAAGCTAGGCTAACAAATTCTTATGTTTATTTCATTATCAAGAAAATTAATCTGAACAAAATAAAAATATAACTAACAGAACATAATGAACATATCTGGAAGTCAATTATCTGAACTGATAACTGCATCTTCTCATTAAAGACACCGACAGACTGAATCTTGAATGAAATGCACATAATAAGTTTACTATGTCAATAGGAGTACGTACAGTTGGTCCTGTCAACAACGAAGTTCCAGAGTCCGCAATGGCTGAGCAACCGCCAGAACAAAATCCTGTAGGACTTCAAACATTAGCACATAGAACTTCCAGAAGGATAGAACAAATTGATAAGAATATCATTAAATGGGCAATTAGAAAATTATATAAACATTTAATAAGCCACCTGTTGTCTCCCCGCCAATGAAAACATCATCCATGTCAAACTGAAAACACAGAGAGAAAACCTTGAAAGTGAGGAAATGACTACAACAACAATAAGATGTCAGACCTAAAAGGTTGAGAAGGCCACCTGCCAATAACCTTTCTGAGTAACGGGAACATAGGTGTGCTCTCCCTTAAAATGATCAGGATCGACGCCACCAAAAACAAGCTCACCCCCCTCTTCTTCATTACCATTACGGTTAAACCAAAATGAGAAAACCGGGTCTTTCACAAGACCTTGACTTACCATGTTGTACCTGTTATTGGATTTGGAAATGAGGCATTAACACAGAAACTTAAAATGGTTGGCAAATGACTATAGATCTGGAAGCAGATATGCCATCCATGGTGGCACTGACTTATCGATATTGTTTTCACATCAACCAGAAACCACGAAAGGACTATCTTTGACAACCCAATTCAAGCTTTCGAACTTATCCTATCTTAGATGAATTTTTTTAGACCCTATAGGTTTCACATAACCCCTGCCCCACCCCCCCCCCCCCCCCCCCGCCCGATGGAGATTCTTTAATTTTTATATTAAAAATGTTCAAACGTATAGCCTGCTAAAACATTATTCCCACTGCTTACCCAAAATACATACATACATACATACATATACATACATACATTGTGTGTGTGTGTGTGTGTGTACCGTATATTCCCTACTTCAACTGTTCATATATCTCAAATCTTAGATGTTTAAGATTTCATAAGTGAAAATAAAGAAGCAGCTTTGAGTGTATGTGCTTGATTTGCCTTTAAAGCATACCAGACAGGAACAGCATTGCCAACAGAAATTTCCTGGAATCCAAGTCCGAGAATTCCATCAAACTTAGCTGCCAAGAATGTGATGCCTGGTTCTTTTGTAGCTTCAATAAACTCCTGAGGACACAAACTTTTACAAGTTATATCAGGGCAAAGTAAAAAACAATTCATACACTTTAGTTGTTCCCCAGATATACCTGATCCTTTACAATAAGGTCACCAATCTGAACATGATCTTCGCTGAAAAATCCGGAGATAGATCCAGTTCCATAATGAATTGCAGCAGATTTACCTTCACAAAGAACGATAACACATGAAATTTTCAACCATTTACTCATAGTGCAGCTCTTATATTGAATGGCAGATCACAATGTGACTTATTATTTTAAATGTGAAGGGGCGAAACCAGGTTTCCTCACTTTCTTTGTGCATTACTTTTCTTCACTAGCACAATTATGTCTACACCACAGTCAAATTACTTTCAAACTAGACGGCAGTAGTTAAGAAAAATGCCATTAATACTCAGGATAAGCGTATGAATTTAAATTTTCTGTAGTACGAGAAGATTCATCTTATTTAAGTAGTACGAACTAAAATTAACATAATTTTTTGAAAATCATAATAGCCACACATCAAAAAGAGATTATTCTGAAATAATCAACATAGATGCATAACCTACACTTCGAATACTGCCTAAATAATCAAACATGAAATCGGCATTCAAAACATCATTACAGAAGTATTATGATTTATGCATACCATTCTTCTTGTAGGTGCCTCGAATGGCTCGCCTTGTACTTTGAATGGAAAAGGCAAGCTACCTGGATCAATTATACGCAAATATACTTAAAGAACACACAAAAAAGGCGACGGGTTTTTCACAACTAACAGAAAAATATTAAACCCAAAACTCACAGAAAAGTAGCACTTCGATGATGGAACCCAAAGATTAGAACTTCCAAGTGTCAAAACTCACAAGTGAATTTCTGTGAAGGAGTCCCAATGCCAATCTCACCAAAATACTGAGCATCCAAATAATTCTTCAAAGCAATGATACCGGCATCCGAATCCCATTAACGCCACGAATTTTATAATAATCCTTCACTAAACCCCCACTGCTTCGAGGCAAGGCCATCCGAAACTCGATTAATCTGATTTAATTTCCTCTTTTTTTAACCCAATTCTTAGCAATCCATCATCACGAGCAGCAAAAGGAAGAAGTAAACAGTACAAAGAAGAGAAAAACTGCGGCAAAGCTGTATCTTTTACCCATTCCCACAAACTGCAACAAATCAGTTAAAATTCAACACTCAATTAGCTTCAACCCCTTTGCGTTGACTATAAAAACAGCAAAAACCACAGAATCAAGAAATAAAATTTGAGGGTTATTTTATAAACATTGAATCTTTTACAGTTGAATTTTATATAGGGTTCCTCTTCGATTAGGTTTTCTGATTGTGAAATTCGAATTCAGGGAATGATCGAAATCCGCAAATAGTTTTCTAGGTCTGATGTTGTTGTCCGACAACATTAATCCAACTGCAAAATCTAAGAAAAAAAAAAGACGATTGTCCAGAAAAATTGTTTTTTCAACGAAGTTTTGAAGTTTGCAAGAATTACCTGAAGAGAGACGACAGAGAATGATCAAAGTGAGAGCAGAGAGTCAACAGTTAGGAGTTTTAAGAGAGGATTAGATTAGATGACCAATAATTGAATTTTTCTTTTGTGAAAAAAAAATACAAATTTGCAACACCTGCAAATCATCTACTCCGTGTATAAGTACTAATATAACTATAAAAACTGACATCTAAATCCCAAAATGGAGACGGGAATTATAAAATAATCGATAATACTTTATATTCTTTTCTTCTAGAAGTGATATACTCATATACTCACATGTCCAATTAATTATATACCTCTCATAAGTTTAAGACTGTCCGCAACGGCTGTCTCGTTGGCCGGCTCGAGATAACTGCGTCAACAAGACAGCCCGATGCAGTACGAGGAGGTTCGAGTCGGTCCCGTTACATCGAGGCAGTCTCGATACGGCGCGTGCGGGACACGCGCTCATAATTAAAAAAAATAGAAAAATTCGAAACATATTTTTTTTTTTAAAATAGCCATTCGGCAACGGTTCAAATCAGCCAAAATTTTCCTTTCTTTATAATTTCACCTATAAATACCTCATTCTTCACATCATCTTCTTCACCTAGTTTCCTCTTTATTTTTCGTAAAAAAATATCTTCCTCGTCGGAATCCTCAACCGGCTACTCTTCTCATGGCACCGACGACGAGATTTTCTCGATGGTCACAAACCTCCAAGCTGTTGCCGCTCGACCTCTTCACCGTCAAGAAAAAAAGAAGATGAAGAGGACAGTGGTACACCGCGATCGGGAGGCGGCGTTACAGCAATTGATGTCCGACTACCAACCCAACATACGGCCCTACATTTTTCTGCCAGCGTTTTCGGATGCACTAGCATCTGTTCTTGAAGATTTGCAAGACGTTGGAGCAGAATGTGCGCTACTTCAAGCAGAAACGAGATGCAACCGGCAAATAGGGCCTGACGTCGGTGCAAAAATGCACAATGACCGTTCGCCAACTAGCCACCAGTGGAGCGCCGGATACATTTGATGAATACTTGAAGATCGGAGATAGCACGAGCCGTCTTTGCCTCCGGAAGTTCTGCAAAGCTGTCATCAAGCTCTTCGGTGACGTGTACTTGAGGAAGCCAAATGCTCAAGACACCGCTCGGTTGTTGCAGATGCATGAGAAGAGGCACGATTTTCTAGAAATGCTCGGTAGCTTGGACTGCATGCACTTGGCGTGGAAGAATTGCCCGAAGGCGTGGGCGGCTGCCTAAACACGATATCAACGTTCTCAACCAGTCGTCCTTATTCGAGGACGTGCTTGAAGATAGGGCTCCGCCGTGCGAATTCGTGGTGAACGGAAAGCACTACGACCAGGGTTACTACTTAATCGATGGGATCTACCCATCTTGGCCAGCTCTAATCAAGACTCCCCAGCTTGCAATGGACGAGAAATCGGCGCGCTTCAATAAGATGCAGGAAGCGGCGAGGAAGGATATCGAACGGGCGTTGGTGTTCTTCAAGCCCAATGGGAAATTATTCGGAATCCGGGGCGGAACTGGTACACGAAGCACCTCTGCAACATCATGTTTACGTGCATTATTTTGCACAACATGATAATTGAAGACGAAAGGGAGGATGTTGTGAACTGAAGGGAGGACACAGAAACAACGACGACCATTGATGTAAATCGGGTCCCCACTCCGCTGTCCTGGAAGAATTATCTCAAATGGGACGAAGCGTTGAGAGATACAAGGAAGCATCATCGGCTCACCAATGATCTGATCGAGCATGTTTGGAGCCGATTTGGACCTGTTGCCGAGTAGGATGTATTTTATTTTTAAAATTTCAATTAATGTAATATTTTTTATTTCAATCAATGTATTGAGTACTAGTTATTTATTTAAATTAATGAAATTTTCGAATTTCTGATTAAAATTAATGCAAAATACAAATTCAGAAATTAGATAGAGACAGTCCCACTACAGCTCACTATCTCTATCTCCACCACATCCATAGATACACCCCCATAGAGACACTACCGCTGCAGATAGTCTAAGGAGGTATGTTAAAATTTGAGGCAAATAGATTATTATACTTAGAGCATCCACATTAAGGGGCTCATCCGCCGGCTCGAGTTAGCCTCGGCGATGAGCCCTCCGATAACAAACCCGCAATGGATGACTCAGGCTCATCTCAACGAGCCGAGCTCAAACAAGTTTATGTATGGCGCATGTAATGCATGAAACTACTTAAAAAAAATATTAATAATAATAATTCGAATTTGAAACTGCTAGCGGCTACTAGGGCTATCTAAATGGTTCTGGTTAGACGGTATTTAACCGAAATACGCAATAACCGATTGGTTATTGGTAACTAAAAACCGATTTTATTAGTTATTGGTACGATAACGGTTAGAATTTTTTAAGTCAACTGGTTATTGGTTATAACCAAAACCAAACCATAATAACCAATTAACCAAATTTATTTATTAATTAATAACATATATAGTATATAATATAAAAATATATATTATTTTATGTTCGAATTGGTTAGAACTTGGAAGGGACGACTACTAATGAAGTGTGTGACAACACCGAAAACATTGTGTGAAATTATGTTCGAATTGGTTATTCCATAATCGCACCAATTACCACTCCTAGCGGCTACTGACTCAACCCAAAACACCTATGAATTGACTCGTAATCGCACGAGGTCACTCTAGTGTGATAAGCTAACCCAAGTTGTATCTTAAGGAAGGTTAAGCAGAGCGATAAATCATGCTATGCACAAAAAACAATAAATCCTAAAACACTCTAACAATAAGTTGGGTGTGACACTCTTACACTTCATTATCTAGACTGAATTTAAATACTAAATTACTAACACAATAAACATAGACAAGATCAAATAAATAAAATTATCAGAATATAAACCTAGACACTGAAAATTCTTTAACTAACACCCATAGAGAAATTAACAAGCACAAATACTACACATCAAATGAACGACAATAATAAATCATAATAATAATGCAAAATCAAACTAAGCATGATAATGAAAATACCAGATCGAATCAACAAAGAAAGTAATACTGGACAAAGTTAAATGACAAATACTAAATAGAATTAAAATACTCTTGATCCTTACAAAAGTCTGATAAAGCAATTGATAGGAAAGTAACGAAGAGAATCCAATTGATTTTCAAAGAAGAACAGTCACCGTCTCTGTCTGTCGAGAAAAGAAGATAACCTAATAAAAAATACAATTCGCTAATTTAAATAACTAATGACCGTCCGCTTAACATAAGCGAGCGCCGAAAAGAAATACGCGAAATCTGGCAAATAATAAATTAAAATTGAGCGACCGCTCATAAATGAGCAAACGCTAACTCCAAATATGGAGAACTGAGCAATGATGACATGAGAGGCCGCTCAAAGAAGTGAGAAGCCGCTCAAAAAGGTGAAAACGCTCAAAATGAGCGGCCGCTCAAAGGAATGAGAGGTCTCTTAAGCGGCGGCTCATTTGTTGTTCAGCTACTTTCTCTTGTTCCTTGTACTTTTCTCACCACTTCTATTATTCTCCCCAATTTCCTGCAAAACTACTTCCACAGTCATAAAAAGCTCACGAATAAAGGCCAGCAAATGAATCAACTATATCACAAAGTTTACTCAAATAAGAACAAATAAGCACAAAACACCTATCGTGCCAAAAACCACCACAACGGATCACAGGCGCCGGCAACGGCTATTTTTTTTTCCCCCCTCTCATTTCCTTCCACATTTCATCCTTCTCCTCTAATGACCGTCAGTCCTTCATCTCCTCCAATGACCGCAGTCGTCCATCTCCATACACCGAGGCTGAGTCCGAAGCCTTGGCCCGAACTCATATCATATCAACGCTAGACAAGCACCGCTAACTGGCCACCAATCATTTTGGAGTTGAATCACCGATCACTACTAATGCACTTGCCCCGCCGACACGCCGAAGAGGAATGCAAAAATATTGAGCAACCATTGGAGCCGAACCACCAATGTGTGTCAACGATTCGAAGGAATGCACGTGCAATTCATTTAGCAACTTCCGACCAATACAATCAGTGCCCAGATCATGGAGCGAGCTTTAACGAAGTACCCACACCGTTTATGGTACTGTATTCAAGCATGTCGGCATGTGGAGGATCATCAGGGATGATCCCCATTTCATCGCCCAAGCTTGAAATCGGACTTTTTTTTTAATAAAATAGTTTATTGTATTTTTATTTGTTTATTTATGAATAAAATTAAATCAAAGCTCAAAAAATCTAAAAACTCAAAACTAATTCATATAAGTCGGCACTATAATTCTTACCAATATTACAACAGTCTCATAAGTGGGTCCAGGGCCAAGTCGAGCCTTTATCAAGTGATGTGCATGCTCTTATCCCATATGCTTAAGGATCATGATATTTTCAAAAATTGAGGCAAGTATCATTATACTTAATATTTTGGTTAGTGAAAGCAAAACCTAACAACCACTACATATAATCATCCGTTTGGACCGCCAGCATAAGTTTTCACCGTCGCTTGATATCAGATTTGTACTTTCAAAAAAAATAAAAATCACAGATTTATCGCCATAAGCATGAAGGAGGAAAGCAGCATAGAAAATCCTCAAGATTTCGATAGTTAAATCGTTGAATTCAACGTTAGGGCTTCAATTCATATATTCCAACGTATGGATTGTATGAAATTTGTGTCTATGATTTAGTATATTGAATAATGAAATATTGAAATCTAAACTCTACTTCGTGCGTTCTCGCATCTGTACAAATTACACTGATGCGTGAACCAGTAATCGCAATTCTCAAAATAAATAAATAAATAAATCCTTGCATCTTGCATTGATATGATTCACGTATTCTAGCATCGATAAGATTTGCACCGCTGCCCAAATTGATCTATTTGTGTGCAGGTTTGCACATCCACTGTTGAAACCAACTTAAAGTGCAAACTTATACTTTCTACTACGTAGCTCTTATGTTTGCTCTTATGTTTCTTTATCTTTTTCAATATTGATTTTTTTTTTCGACGAGTCATGTTCGCTTCATATTTATAGGTATAAATAATCAAATAAGGTATGATTCTCAATATCCATGCCTCTCCTACTATTATTACCAATTCCAAATTAAATATTGTCAAACTTTCTTTTAACATTCTCAATAAGGTATACCATTTAGAGAATATACAAAGGTACCTTTGAGGATGATCTAGTGGTAAAAAGTGAGCATTTAAGACTGAGAGGTCTCTAGTTCGAACCTCATAGCGCCTTTATAGGTCAAGCCTGTCACACTTGTACTTGGAAAGTGTGATTTACATGTCCTATGTGGTTTGCAGGCTACTGCACAAGGGATGGGGGTTTACCCAGTGCGCACCGAAGGTAGCGGCTGCGGGTTCCCACGATATCAAAAAAAAAAATAGAGAATATATAAGGATAATATAACCCTAAACCCTTAATCATGTCATGAATCATCTTATTATTAAAGTATGCATAAGGGACGGAGGTTTACCCAGTGCACACCGAAGGTAACGGCTGCAGATTCTCAGAATATCAAGAAAAAAAAATAAAGAATATATAAGAATAATATAACTCTTAACCCTTAATCATATTATGTATCATTTCATTATTAAAATAATAAGAATGTCACGTGCGGAGACCAGAGAAAATTCGATTTGCATTCATCCCCCAATCGTACTTATGACCCCAAGGAATATGTAAATTGATCATAAGCTTATTCCAAGTATTGATTGCTCTTTCTTGAACTACTGCGCCGACTAGTTTGAAAGTATTTGTTCTCACTTTTAGGTGCTACTAGAAGTGGCCGTTTGTAAATATTTCTTGGGGTGATAAGCGCCAGACTTTTAACTCAGAAAGTTCAAATAAATTAATCAAATATTTTATTTGTATATAAGAAATTTTAAAAATCATATATTAAAATAAATGCTAATTTAATATACTCGTAATGCCTTTTAAGAATAATGAGCATAATATTAAATAGAGTCAATCTCAAAACAATAAAACTTTAAAACTAAAAATTGAACTCAAGGTCTAAAAAATTATTATTGTTTAAGCAAAATACATTCCTCATCAAGTTTTAGAGTTGAAAAATATATAATATTGTTCTTCATGCAAAGAAAAGAAGGGGACATAGAAGAAAAGGAAAAAGAAAAGAAAGAAGATAATTGTAAAGAGTAATGATATTCTGACACATTGTGGCCAGCCACACGCGCTAAAAATAGTAATATAGGTTTTGAAAATGGAAACATGCCCTAATTGGGAAGCATAAACCTTAGAGGGAAATGTGATTATTTCCATATTTACAGTCAACTTTCCTTTTTTTCATGCATGTGGCTAGCCACAGTGTGTCCGAATATCATTACTCAATTGTAAAAGCTTAATCAAATGAAGCACAATTAAAAATTAAAAAGAGTTGGAAATACACAATATTGTTTTTAATAAAGAAGAAGAGAGAAGAAACGGAAGAAAGAAGAAAATTGTAACACTTAGTACTATTAATAAATAAATAATCTGACTTAAAAAAAAAAATCTAACTTCCTTAGAATATACTGACTTTCTATCGATAACTAAAAGTAAATGAATGTAACAAGAAAAATAATGACTTGTTGGCCTTGAATGGGTGTGGAAAAATAGACCATGTGTTTGCTCTTAATATCTATACTAATATAAAAAGAGTTTTCTTTTACAAAATTTATTTTGTATATTATATTTTATAATATATTTAATTTAAGGGTAATAGTGTAATCTAATATATTATACTTAGATTTACCTTGTATACATATCAATATAGTTTTCTAATTTAATACTATATGATAGTTTTCCACTTTGGGTGAGATTATATATATATATGTTGTCTGACACCCATCGTCATATCTAAGGTTGTCTAAACGGGTGACGGGTAATCAGGTAGTGTTGTACCGATTCAATACCCGATGTGTATTGGGTACCCGATACACGCATGTTTGGGTAAACAGGTCGAGATACATGATGAAAATTTTAGATATTTTGGGATTGGGTATACCCTACACCTGATCCGGGTACCCAAGTAAATCTGAATTTTTATTTTTTTATATTATACATATATATATATATATATATATATATATATATATATATTCAATTATTATAAAACTAATAATTTTATTTTATAAATCTCTTATATGTATACCCTAATTTTTCTAATATGATTTACTGATTAGGTTGCTTATGGTTTTATATTTATAGACTAATAATGTTTGTGATATTATTTTAATATTAAGTTGCATGTACAATTTTTTGTTTGGTTAGTTATTGCTTGTTATGATTTTCTTATTAATTGTTTTGATCAATTGGTTGTTATGGATCATTGAGACACAATTTATAGTGTTATAATTGAGATTTAAATAGTGTTAAATATTTTTTGGCATAATATAATATATATTTAATAATAATGTTGGGCAGTTTGGGTACCCTAATACCCGATTGGGATTACCCGCTAGGTTATTTGGATACCCGAGATTTTTGAATATAGGGTCGGGATAAGATATTAAATTTTTTTAAAAATCGGGGTCGTCGGGTACCCTATATTTTCGGGTAGGGTACCCTACCCGTCCCGTTTAGACAGCCTACACTGCGACAAATCAGAAAGTGTCTTATAAAAATCATAAACTATGTAAATCCCTATATATATGAATAATCGAGCTATAGTAGAAATATTCTACAAAATTATGAAGTTTTTATTTTCAATTTTCAAATTTTATTGGTTTAATATGCATGTTATAGAGATTCTCGAAACCCCTTATATGGTAGATGAAGGATTATGATTAGTATAAGATGAACTTATATATTCAAATTGGAGAAACTATAATTAAAAAATTTGCAAAATAAGTGATTAATTGATGTAAAGTAGGGATATGATTTAGTTAATTAAAATTAATTAGATATCAAGTAGTGTCTTGCTCAATCTTGATCGTTTGACTAAAAAAACGAGCTTCGATCTCCTTCAAATATCGAGCGAGTTTTTATCAAGTCGAGTGCCGAATTGAGCCTAAACAAACTTTTTAAATTTGAACTTATATTTAAAATATTAGTTATGCTTCAAAAATGTAAGTTATTGTATTCACGATAATATGATACATGTACTATTTTCTTATAAATAAATAAAGTTAGTTACATACTTAATTTAAATATTTCTAATTATACTATAATTAATAATTTTATTTTCTAAAGATAAATTGCTTAACGAGCTAGAGTATGAAGGTATTGTTACCGTCATGCAGGGGGTCACTGGAGCTATGGGTTCTTTAAATTCATAGGAGTATTCACATGCAATCTAGAAAAATAAAATTAACATAGATAAATTCGAATATAAAATGTTAACATGAAAGGATTGACATGGTTTGTTGGAATATAATAGTAAACTTGATTTTGTAATTAAGAATAGTAGATATTTTAGTAGAGATTTCTAGAATTAGAAGTAAATAAGAAGACAAAAGATAAGTTAAAGAATTCTAGAAACAAGGAAGAAAAGAGAATTTAGTAGATTATTCTAGTAACTAATTTTGAACCATAATTTGAAATTGGTGATTACACACAACCGACATATAACAACTATAAATATGTATCAATGTATTGTATTGAAATTGGGAGAGAAATCAAATGAAATTTTATATCCATGTTTAGTGCTCATTTCTCCCCCTTCTTTCTTACACATGCACACACGTCCACACATACAATAAAATACTCCCCTTCTCCAATATCGATTAAATCCCCCTCCCCTCCCACCATCACAAAATTTCATATTTTCCAACATGGTATCAGAGCCACAAGATCCTACTTGTGACAGTTAAAGTCTCCATGCTCGAAAGGAGCAACTTCGAATGAGTTGAAGCATCAAGTGAAGATGCTTTGAGGCCCACGAGGTTTAGCAAATCCAAACCGTGGAGTGAGTGCAATGAGCTGAATAACGAGGCTTGGCTTGTCCCAAAACAAAAGGGATAAGTTGCATGAGAGTAGCCGCATGAAAAAGTGGCACTATCCCAACGGAAAGGGATAGATTGTGCGTGTGTCCTGATAGAGTGACGAGAAAACTCTATCCGAAGGGGGACAGAAGGTCTCGAGAAAATCTCGAGTGGTGCACGCAAAAAGTGCAGGAAAGGATTCGGTGTGAAGAAGCCGAAAAACTGTGAAAGAGAAAAAAAATGAGAAAGAAGAATGTTCGAGCACGACAAGGAAGATTGTTCGAGCAACGATGGTGGACATACGACAAGAGAGAGGTCATGGCCAAGGATAAGATCAGATCAGAGGCCGAGAACGTGGACGTGGATGAGGAGGTTTTGTAAAGAAAGGCGAAAAGAGTTTAATAGAAAGTTTTCACAGGAGGATCGAGCACAAAATTGAGGTACGATAAATCTTCAATATTTTCATAGATTTTGGCACTATGCTTCCGAGTGCAAAAAATAAAAGTTGAAGAGAAGCCGAGAACGTGCTAAAGAATGTGGGAAGCGTTTGGCGTATATAATGGAGAAGATGGAGATAAGATGAGATGTGGTAGCTCGACACCGCTAGAGGCAATCGCACGTGCAAGCAAAACTTGGCAATTGCAAAGAAGAAAACATAAGTGGATTATTGAAGGTCAAAAGATCAAGATGCCATCAAGAGCCCCCTGAAGTATAAGAGGTTTATCACGTTTTGAAGAATGTTGCTTGAAGTACAAAATCAAGTTTAAAGGGGGGTGTTGAAATATAATAGTAAACTTGATTTTGTAATTAAGAATAGTAGATATTTTAGTAGAGATTTCTAGAATTAGAAGTAAATAAGAAGACAAAAGATAAGGTAAAGAATTCTAGAAACAAGGAAGAAAAGAGAATTTAGTAGATTATTCTAGTAACTAATTTTGAACCACAATTTGAAGTTGGTGATTGCACACAACCGACATATAACAACTATAAATATGTATCAATGTATTGTATTGAAATTGGGAGAGAAATCAAATGAAATTTTATATCCATGTTTAGTGTTCCTCTCTCCCCCCTCTTTCTTACACATGCACACACGTCCACACATACAATAAAATACTCCCTTCCTCCAATATCGATTAAATCCTCCTCCCATCATCACCTAATTTTTTGTATTTTCCAACATGATTAGCGCATAAATTACTTAACCTTCTATATTCATTATTCGAATTCATCTATGTTAATTTTATTTTTCTAGATTACATGTGAATACTCCTATGAATTCAAAAAACCTCGGTCCAGTGACCCCCTACACCCCTAGTTTCGTCACTGGTGATAAATACATACAGTATATACGATAGATTGATGAACGTTAAAAGAAAGTTTGACTACATTATTTAGTTTGAAGTGATAATAATTAACAACAGGAAGGGGCATGCTGCATGCATATGGACGTTGAGAATCGTGCATAAATTAAGTGAGTTTGTGCACCTACTAGCTAGCTAAACACGAACATTACGGACTTGGTCGTTTTCTCGTAAAATAATTAGTAATATATATCCATGTAGAAAAATTCTTTTCGATTTTCTTTCAGTTATCTCAACTATAATTAATCATCCTCATCCCCTCAGACCAAACTGAGTCATGGTGTTTGTACATTTTTCCAAACATGAGTATAATTAAGTCAAGTCTCTGGATATTATTGAAAAGGATGTCGAAGACAAACATTACTCAATATTCGTGGTTGGAACCCTTATTGGGCGGAGACCGAAAATAAATTGGTCCGTGTCCGTGTCCGTGTCACGTATATAATTACAAGTCATGAAATTAAATGGAGTATTAATTTGATATCGACGACAATGATCAGGTTTTCGTAACCGCGTAACCAAAATATCATGCAACTAGGAGACGTTTTATTTGACTCCATACTTGACCGCAATTAATGAAAACAACTGGTTTAAGAAAACAAACAGAAAAAACAACCAACTACATGCCATGCCATGCCATGCCAAGGAGAGATAGAATTTCACATCCCTCGTTTGAAATGATTTCATTCCAGCCTCAACTTTCTTACTTTTTTCAACCCTTTTACTATGGAGAATGATACAAATAACATTGACAAAAAAATCAATAATTGAAAAGGCTAGCACAAGCAATCCTCAATTTTCTCAATCCGTACAAAAATGATCACATCTTTTGTATATTTTTTTCTATATATTCTTTTTCTAGTGTTTTGAATTTTGAACATTATCTATCAAGGCAAAATTTTAAAGAAATTAATCAAGTGGGAAATAATTCTTAGGGTTTACTTCGGCACGACCAAATTTTAATTAGTTGACTTGAAAACCCGAGCTGCTGAGTTTATTGTTGCCATTGCTACTATTATTACTGCTCGTCACATTCCCATTGTTGTTGTTGCTGCTGCCGTTGTTATTGTTTCCACCCCCGTTATTCGGGGGTGGCCCGCCTCCACCGCCTATGAGCGAGGAGATCGCCGCCGCTAGCGCCGCCGTGAAATTCGGATCACTTGCCAGCGCATTCACAGTTTCATTGAGCTGATTCTGCTGGCAAGCTTGATGCAACGGCGGTGGCGATAGGTGATCGTGAGCCCCTTGATCGATCTCCTGCGACATTTGTAGGCCGGAAAATTTTGATTGGTTGTACAGTGCCTGGCCGAAGATCTGCGGCAGTAAGGCCGCCGCCGCGGAGCTGCCGGCGGCGGCCATATTTTGCGACGGATTGAGGAAGGAGAGGGGGAATTGGTTTGAGGGTTTGGGGAATTGTAGAGGGTTGGGGGATTGTGTTAGGTCTAATGTGATGGTTGGAAATGGAGCTGAGGCTGATATGGTGGCCATGCTTGAGGAGCATGGGAGGAGGGTTCTAGCTAGGAAATTCGAGTTCATTAGGCCGTCGGCGCTCGGCATCGAGCCGGAAAGGAGCATTCTCGCGGCGGAGGAGGTTGTTGACGCCATGGCCATGGCGGCCGGTGGCAACGGGTGGTTGTGGTTGCCCTCGTAGGTCGTTATGAGGATGCTCGTGTCATCTGCGCATCTTTGGACCTACATGGGGATCGTGTTAGGGTTTTCATCTAATTAATGATCTTGATGATATTATTGGAATAGAAGATGAAACATGATAGTGTGGCTTACTTGTTTTCGGACGGGGCAACCCGCGGCCATCGTGCAACGGTAGTATGCACGAGGGCAAGGGTTGCCTTTGGCCAACTTTTGCCCATACTTGCGCCATTGGCAACCATCCGTTATCTATAACACATCATCAGAACAAAAAATCCCAAATTAATTACACATTAATAGAACCCTAAATATGTCACATAAAAGAAATTGACACAATATATAAGGACTAATAGGAGATGAAATTATCTAGAATACGAATTGTGGACCAGATGATCCTTAATTAAATGTACATACCATGGCGGCCTCAGATCTAGCACGGACCGAAACACGAGCCTTCCTCATTGTAGCCTCGGTGGCTTGATCGACACTTCTAGGAGAGTGTCCGAGCTTTTGAACCTTGCTCTCGGAGCACTGCTCATCTCCGCCCATGACATCTTTGTCGTGTGCTGGAGGCATGTTCCGGCCAGTTCGCCCTTCGGGTGGGGACAACGAACCCTCTTCGTTGCTCCCGAATCCAAGATCCATGAACTGTCTAGGGACCAATAGCCCATTTCCATGTCCATTTTTGTTTTCCTCAGTTTGATCATGATTTTGCTGCTGCATCATTGTTAATAGATGCATCTGCAAACCGTTGTAGTTGTTCGTCACTTGATTCAACATCTCTTTCAGCCGACGATTCTCTGAATTCATTCTCTCCATTTCAGCTTGAAGAAATGCCATCTGTCGCAACAATATTGACAAATTATATATTACACCAAATTCAAGATTTTAGTTCCCCAAAAAATCAAGATTTTATCTCCTAAAAATAGAACTATTCTTATAATAGTATGTACTAAAAACGTCCAAACCGTCGTTTTCTTCACTTCCAAAATAGCATAAAACATACACAAATTAAACTTTTAATTTTCCAAATTTGATCTAAAATACTAGTTAAACATTCCTCTATATTCCTCACCTCGTTTTTTGATCTTTTGTTTTCCGAAATCGATGACATCCCGTCTTCGACTACGGACTCATCACTGCCCGTGTTCGCCGTCGTAAGAAGACGCAAACCGGTCTGCCAAAAAAAAAAAATTAAAAACAAAAATTCAGAACCGCAAAAACCAACTGAGAGTGAAAAACCACATAAAATCTAAAATAAAAATAGAAAATAAAAATGAAAAAGAGACATACATTAACTTTAAAATCCAAACGATCACGCCCTCTGAGGAGCTCAACTTGGTTCTCTTCGTCCTCGCCGCCGGCGCCGGTCTCTTTCTTGTCGGAGAAGAAATCCATCTCGTCGAGAACCTTGCGCTTGCCGTGATCGTCGCGGTCGGCGGAGGAGCAGGCGAGGCTCACTGGGAACTGGATGGTGGTGGTGGGCGGCGAGTATGCGGGTGCGTCCATAGGCGGCCGCGGCGGCGGAAACCTAGATATCTGCGGGAGTGTGAGCTGGGAGCGGTGGTTGTGGAAGTGGGTTTTGGGTTTGGTTTGATGGAAGAGTGTGATGATAGTAGTGTGATCTGGATCAAAGGAGAGTCCACTTCTTGTGGCCATATATTCTTGATGGAACTGATAGAGAAAATAGGGGCAAAGTCTTTTGAGAGACCAAACGACTCGCCTACAAAATGGGAAGCTTGAGAAGACTAGAGAATGAAGACCAAATATAACAATTAAGGGTGATATATATATATATATATATATATATATTAATTCCTTCGTGTTTCGTCTTCTATTTCAACCATCTCCTATAATTCGACACGTGTTTTACTTATTTATTTTGGAATAGAGGATCTAGTAAGGTTCTAGATTTGTTGGGATAGAAAGTAAAGGGATTTGATATATTTGGGACTTGGAGGGGATTAGGGTCTATTTTCCTCTCAAGTCCTTTTCAATCTTCCAACAAACAATGCTAATTATGGTCTAGTTTGCTCTAAACTAGAGTGTTAGTTCAAGTCGAAAAGGTTATAGATCTCGAACTCGGTCTTCGCGACTAATGGTCAACCTTTTTAACTTGTGGTAAATCTATTTACACTTGTCTATTTACTGCAGGAGTCTTGTTTTTGTTAGTTTCTTTTTCTTGTTAGTTTCTTAACAAAGATATTAGGAGGGTACTCATATATTTTCATTTATTTAAAAAACACTATTTAGTTGTATGATTTTGAGGTGATGAATTACTATCGCTATTATTACATTTATTGTTACTACTATCTAGGGGTGTTCAAAGTTTGGTTTAAACCGTAAACCAAATCGAACCAAACCTTAATTTACTGTTTGGTTCGATTTTGTGATTTCAAAAATATGGTTTGATTTAGATTTTTTAAAAATTATGGTTTATGGTTTAGGTTTGATTTTTAAAAAAATTCAAACCAAACCAAACCGTAAACCGAAAAACCGTATTTGATACAATGATATTAATATTATTATTTTATTTATTATGTTAGGAAATTGAGATTTTCTCGATTGCATGTCATATATGAGTGTTATACAAATTTAATTAATGAGATCGTACAATTTAAAATCATTAAACCATACAATCTACTGTACACTTTCAATTAATTGTTTCAGTGACTTATCTTCACTTTTGAACACAAGGTACAAATTTCTTTTTGTTTTCTTTCCTTCTATATCCTATTCAAATTCAAGTTGTTTTCGATAGATAAGTAGAGAATGTGAAATTATTTTATTATAATTTATTATTTAGCTAAATTAAGTTATCTTGGAATCCTAGTATATTTATTTAGAGCAAAAGAGAAAAACGTATATGACAACAACTTTTTTTATTTTTATATTTATTTCTATTACGAAGAAAATGAAAAAATATTGATAAACCGCAAACCAAACCGCACCAAACCGTATTATTACAGTTTGGTTTGATTTGGTTTTACTACTTAATAAGTTTGGTTTGGTTCCAAAAATTCATTGAACCATATTTTACGATTTGGTTTGGATTTAGTATCACACCGCACCAAACCAGACCACGATCACCCCTACTACTATCATTTGCTTTTCATTACTCTCTTAATATTGTAGTTTGTTATGATAATTAAGTGTATCAGGTGTACGTACGTTATGAATTTTCAGATTGAAAGATTTCTTAAAAACAAAATTACATGCATGTATGGGTTTTCACATTCTTATTAATGAACGACCCACTCAAATTGTCATGTTACTGTTCAGCACGGATATTAAAAATAAGGGTAAAAGATAGAAAGTGGGTAGGGCTCATTACTTTTGGAGGAATATTTTGAAGGGTTTAAACTTTCCTTTTTTGGAAATTGACAATATGAGTGAAACACTTAAAAAAGGAAATGAAGACAATATAAGTTGGACAGAGAGTAGGGCTATCTAAATGGGTAGCGGGTAATAGGGTAGTATTGTACCGATCCGAAACCCGAAGGGTATTGGGCACTCGTTACCCGCATGTTCTGGTAAAAGGGTCGGGATACGGGATGAGAATTTTAAAAAAATTGGGTATCGGATATACCCGATACCCGATCCGGGTACCCAAGTAAACCCGAATTTTTAATTTAATATATTATATTTATTTATATCTATTATAAATCTATTATATCTGTACAGCTAAACCCTAGTTTCTCTTATATATATACGGTAGTTTCTCTAATAATAATATATGAAACTCTCTCTCGACTAAACACAAAGTAGGGCAGAAAAACTTTATTGTGGAATTAATTATGGTTTATGTTTTTTTATTAGGTTACTTATGGAATTATGGTTTTATGTTTATCGATTAATGGTGTTGGTTTTGTTTTAATATTAAGTTTCTGGTTGCATATACATTTTATGTGATTGACGTATGTTACATCTTTTATTAATTTTTTTATCAATTGATTGTTATAATTATTACAATTTGCAACGAGTTCGAACTAATGCTCGGGTAATTAGGGTACCCTAATACCCGATCGGAATTACCCGTTCGGGTATTTGGGTACCCAATTTTTAATATAGGATCGGGATAAGGTATCAAAATTTTGAAAAAATTGGGATCGGATACCCGATATTTTCGGGTAGGGTACCCTACCCGTACTGTTAAGACAGCCCTAACGGAGGAAGTATATATTATATAACATGTACCCCTCCGTCCCAGAACAAATGTCTCTTTTCTAATAAGGAAATAATTATCTCTTCAAGTCATACTATTACTTTTACCACTTTTAACCCTTCACCATAATTCTCACACTTAAGAGAAATGAGTCACTTATTTCGGAATGGAGGAAGTAACTTTTTCAGAAAAAAAAATTATATTTATTTAAATTTTTTGAAGTTGTTCTAGGATAAATGTAACTATAAGGGTTCATTTGCTTACTAGTACTATTAGATAAGGCTTGATATATTTGATTATGATGTTTTGGTCTTGTATCAATATTATATTAAAATAGCTATATTGAATTATTTGTAACATATATTCTTTGTGGTAGGAGGGTGAATTCATAATACTAGTCCAATAATAAATTAATATATGTATAATTATTTATAGTCTACATCTTCTAGTCTAGGTATACGTAGTATACAATAATAATAAAATAGAATTAACAAAAAAAAAAAAAAAAAGAAAAAACGAGTATATTACATATTGATATCAGGTCATTGCTTCATTAAGGATGGTGTATTTTGAAATAAATAAGATGATGGTCCCGAAACGAGTTACTGGTGTATGGGGGGGGAGGAATACACCAGTTAGGATTTTAAAACTTAACCCTGAAAAATCACTTCAACTGAGTAAAAGGACTCAGTTGGAATCTCACAGCTGAGAGCAACCTCAGCTGGAAGAGTGTAGCTGTGCGGAATGTGGTGGAAAATTAAACTCGTTAAAACAACTCACGCTTTTAAGCTCGGTTGGTCAAGAACCAAAACAGCTCGGTTGGTCAAAAAACAAAAACAGCTCGGTTGGTCAAAAACCAAAACAGCTCGGTTGAAAATGTGCAAATGCAATTTGTATGCCGGTTAGTTTGATCAGATAGAAATGCAATAAGTAGCTGAATGAAAAACAAACACAGACACACGGGATTTAACGTGGTTCGGAGATAACCCTCCTATGTCCACGGGGAGATGTGAATCTTCACACCTCAGTCCAAGTTCTTCTGGACAGTTCCACACAGCTTACCCGGGCTGTGCAACCGTTACAATAAGTTTACGGGTACTTATCAACCTTAACAGTTAAGTTTGCGGGTACTTAACAACCTATGTCAAGTTTGCGGGTACTTGACGACCTAGTTACTCAATTACAGGAAGAGTAGGCTCCTAGCAAACACTTTTTAGGGTGTGGGTGGGTTTTCCAACTGCAGCTCGATCACGAATGAGAGTTGGATCTAAGGCTTGAGTGAATAAACACTCAAACTAAGATCTAAGACAGAATTTCACTCTATGAACCCTCAGCTACTAATGTTCTATCACTCTTGAACTCTCAGCTGCTGATGTTCTTAGAATAGGATTTTTGCAGATTTTTCTTTTGCTTGATTCTCTTGTGATTGCACTTCTCTGTCTCGCTTCTGTATGTATGTCGTTCACCTCTCGAATGAGAGAATGCCTCTATATATAGGCGGAGAGAATCAACTAGCCGTTGGAGGAGTTGTTGATCTCTGATCGTTGAAAGCGATGGCTTGTCTCTCATCTCTGCAGACTTTCCCGATATGGCATCTGAGTTCTTCTGCTTTCTTTCTGAGACAGCCTTGTGTTGGGCCAGATGGGGTAAAGACTGAATGGTCAAACCCTCATGTGACTTCCTTTTGAAATTCAAATCTTAACCTTTCTGACAGTCAACCTTGGTTAGTCGGTTGAAAGTCTTGATCTTCATCTGAGTGGTCTTCAGCTGATGTTCTGATCTGTTGGACTCTCAGCTGACTTTGAACTTCAAGCAGTTGATCTTCTTGTTCGAGTTCTATAACTGAGGTTCTGAAACTGAACACTCAGTTATCTTCCTTGTATTTACTCAGTTGGGTTTGAACCTTCAGATGACTTCCTTTTCATCTGATGTTCTCTTCCTTTCTACTGCTTCTTATCTGACGAACCCTCAGTTGGTTTCCTTCACAACTGATGTTCTGAAGACTTCCCCCTTATTCCATCTGAACATATGAACTCTCAGTTGTCTTTCATCATAACTGATGTTTTGTCTGAGTAATGCCTTGTTGCCATCTTCAGCTGGAGACCTGTAAAGATAAAATCTTAACTTTGCTCAAACAGCGAGCCTAAATTCTAACATTAGGTTCTGGCAACATGTACTCGGTTGGGGTCAGTCGGTTTTGGAATTCATCAAAACTTTTACTAATAAATTTCCCAACATAAGAGTTTAGAGAGTTATAAATATATGAGAAATATCCCTAAACTAGCTTTTCTCTCATAGTGGTACTTTGAAATTCTAGCCTCTCTTTTAACTAGCTAGGGGTTTGAAATTTAATTATATCCTTTCTCAACATTTTTTCATCTTTTTTTTTTCTTCTCCTCCCTCCTATACCATCTTCCTCAATATCTCACTCTCAAACCCCTAGCCTTCACCCTTTACCTCTGCCACCGATGTCGTTGCCACATGTGGTCTTAGAAAAAAATTGTGACTCACCAAGAAAAAAAAATTGCTTCCTCTCGATCGCCACCACAGTCGGCAGTCACAATTTTATTTTTATTTTGTGATTCACCTAAACAAAAACCGCATTCACCAAAAAAAAAAAAACTCCGCTTCCTACCTTCCGCCGTCACCCCTGATAGTCACAAAAAAAATTGTGACTAAAAAAAAAAAATCACAATATCTCAGTCGCCGCCACCCGCCACTCACCAACAAAAAAAAATAAAAATAAATAAATAAAAACTACCATCTCTCAGTCGCCGCCACCACCGCCGATGAGCACAATTTTTTCTTACTTGCCAAATTTTTTTTATTATTAAACAGTTTTTTGTTGTTTCACAAATTTTTTTTGTAGATTCACAAATTTTTTTTTTTGAACGGCGGCGTTGGCAGAGCAACTTTTTTTCTTTTTTTTTTTATGATTCACAAAAACTAATTTGTGTTGATTCACAAAAATATAATTTGTAACCACCGGAGAAGAGGTGGATATTTTTTTTTGTTGTTGTTAATCACCAAAAAAAAATTGTGGCCATTGGCAGCAGCGGCAACGACAAAGATGAGGCGTAATTTTTTTTCTGGTGAGTCACAAAAAAAAATTGTGACCATCGATGGCCTCGGCAAATAGCAGGTGGAGAATTTTTTGTGACTACCCACGACGGCATCACAATGGCGGCGGCGGAGATCACGAGTTTTTTTTTTCTTTTGGTGAGTGCGGTTTTTTTAGTTGGTCACCAAAAAAAAATGTGACCGCTGATGATGGAGGCACGGCGGTGGCGGCAAAAGGGAGTAAGTAGAGATTTTTTTTGGTGTGTCACAAAAAAAAAGAATTGTGCTCACCAACGACGGCGGCTGCGACTGAGAGATTGTGATTTTTTTTTTTATGAGTCACAAAAAAAAAATTGTGCATAGAAGAAGTAGAAGGTGAAGGTGAAGGGCAGGGTGAAAAGTAATAAAATTACAAAATATTTTTTATTATTGATATAGTTGGTAATTTCCAAGAAAAAAAAAAGAGGGATATAAATGTCTAAAAGGTGAGAACTTTGAAAAATTAAATAGGGGCCAAAATTTCAAGAAACTACTGATAAGGAGTGCTATAACTATCCTCTCTAAATCTATTATACATTTATCACATGTCCGTAAAAAACAATCTTCTTTATAATAGGAGTATAGATCCCTAAACCCCCAACAATTCTCTATCCTATGTAGAATTTCCTCTAATTATTTTTTAATTATCTAAAAGTTTCAACTTTTATTTTAAATTTAGTAATCCAATATATTCAATTAATGAAGAAAAAAACATTACAAAGTATATAGCAGTCCACTATACCATACCACATCATTTATGTTATACAATTCCTCAATCCTACGTGGAATTTTGAGGTTTTTTCTTTTTTCATTATCTAAAATCTCATATATAGTCATGTATCCACTCTCAACATATGAATTTAGCTACCACGTTTTATGATCCTGCAAATCTGAAATTAGGGAACTAATTTAGGAAGTAAAATGAGTAATTCCTTTCTTCATCACTAATTCTTATTTCCTTAAAAAATCATCTTTAAATTTGAGAAAAATGAGTAATTAGAGAATCTAATCTTTCCATTTTTCTTTCCATCTTCCGCGCTTGAAAAAATATGAGATTATGATGTGAATTTTTCGGCAAGGGCATCGAAATAATTATATGTACTTTGATGTTGTTGTAATTAGTTTAGTAAATGATAAATGTACAAATTGGACGAAATTACAAAATTCATATTGCTATTCAGCCACGTTGTATGCAACTATTATATTTCTGATTTCGAATAT
This sequence comes from Schizonepeta tenuifolia, assembly GCA_029490685.1. Taxonomy (NCBI): domain Eukaryota; kingdom Viridiplantae; phylum Streptophyta; class Magnoliopsida; order Lamiales; family Lamiaceae; genus Schizonepeta; species Schizonepeta tenuifolia. The sequence goes on from CM055955.1 coordinate 132,830,419, forward strand.
GTACAAATTTGTGATTTTTTTTAAAGGAATGTACAAATTTGTGATAATTATCTTTTATTTTATTTTCATTCTGTTAACTCTAAATCTCTTAAGATCATGCCAAAGACGACATCAAATTTTTCAAGCTTTAGAAACCATATCAACTTTTTGATGTATATAGAATAATAGTACAAGTACTCAAATTTGGACAAAAATCTCAACTTTATTAAGTAAATAACAACGATGTAACAATTGACAATTTTTTTAGAACCATAACTTCAACCAAATATATGGGAAATTTGCAATCCACAATTCAATCCAGATATAATTCCCTGTGATCTTCTTTATAATAGGAGGATGGATTCTTAAGCCCACAACAATTGTTATGTTGATGTGGAATTTTGAGAATTTTATTTTTGTAAATATCTAAAGTCTCACATATAATAAGCAGCCAATTTCAATGTATGACTTTTATTATACGTTACAAAAAAATAAATTACTTGATTGTCAATCATTCCATTTATATAAATATCATTCATGGCTTCTCATATGTTTTAATAAATGATTTTATATCATTTTTATAAATTATACTTTTGACTTTATGGGTAGTGGAAATTTTATTTTTTTAATTCATATGATTATTGCTTGATTTACGTACCATAAGTTATTGCTTTGTCGTCAACTTAAGTTTCATTAAAAAAACATTCAATATTATTTTTTTATTATTTTTACTGTTTAATATTAATTTTATAGTATTCCAATTTTTAGCGGGTAATTAACAAGTATTGCCCAACAGAGTGTTGAAGGGTTTTTAGGGCAATTTGGGTAGTGAAGTCAATTTTTAATTGAATTAAAGAAAATCTAAACGGGTTTAGATTTGAAAAAGGCTTCATGGGTGGGGTACCTAATTTACCCATTGACATTGCCTAGATTTGGAACGGGTAATCTATAAAGTTGTGATTCAAGTTGGAGACATGTATGAATTTGGTAATTTAGATTGAAAGAATGGGTACTATCAATTGAGTAACGTTATACCTCCTTAACTTATTTTATATAAAAATATTATAATTTCATATAATCTTTTAACACTCTTCCAATACACTGTCGCAATACTATCACTTTGACATAAAATACTTCTATTTTGTTTTTTTTTAAATTTATAGTTATAAATTTTTTAATGTTTCAATTCTGAAGCAAGTATACATATACAAGAAGATGATCATATAGAAATGGTTTTTATATGATAAATAGTAGTTAAAATGTCAACTTTTATTTTAATTTTGGTACATCATAATTATTAATTAATAATAATTGACAATCATGCACTTATTAAAAAATTGTTACAAATTTTATAATTAATAATAATAATTTATTTATTTTCTTATTTTTTTATTTTTATGCCTATATAGTCTAGAGTTCTACAAGCAAAAAAAAATGCACTTCATGTTTTACTTTTTTGTTATCAATTGGTTTAGGTTTATGCTCATATATCTTTTGATATCCTTGATATTACTTCATTGTATATAAAACTTCAAGTTGAAGAGCTTGCAATGCAATCATAGAAGTCTCTTACTTCTAGCAAGATGAGCAGCTTTGTCGTCAACTTAAGTTTTTTTTAAAAAAACATTCAATATATTTTTTTATTATTTTTACCGATTAATATTAATTTTATAGTATTCCAATTTTTAAATGCCACGTTTTATGATTCAGCAAATCTAAAATTAGGGAACTAATTTAGGAAGTAAATATTAGTCAACATAAGACTTCATGAAAACCTAGATAAATACCTATCTTATTTAATATTATCTTATATTGATTAAAGAACCTCAGAAAATATTTAGATCAATGTGTATTTTTCATACCACTATTGTTATGCACCAATAATTTAATTTTGTCAATTATTATTGAATTGACCGAATAAATATGAAAATAAAAAAAGGCAGATCAAATTAAATTTAGGATTTATGAAAAGACATTTTCATATTTACATAAAATGGTGTTTTAATTCATTAAAAATAATTGCGTTGTGGTGGGATATGGACAATTGCACTTAAAAATTAATAAGAAATGCTCGATTAGTGATAATAGCACAAAACTTCAAGAGCTTGGATACATTTTTATTTTATTTTCTAAATTGAATATCTTAACAACATTGTTATCTTTTTTTTTTTTGTTACTATGCAGAATTTTTATAATACTACTTTTTGGTTCAAGAAACTCAAGGAGTGTAGAACTATATATTTTAGATCTAATTAAATATTTTAATAAAATATAATAAATATTTGTCAAAATCTGAGCTTCCATTATTTTACACTAAATTTTGCATGAGTTAATCTTTCAGTTTATTTATTTTACAACGAGACAATCCTTCATGCAATAGATTTATAACGAAACGATATTTTATTTGACAGTTATTTGCAATCATTTATCAAATTATATCATTTTAAAATAAATATTAATGTTTTAAAAAAATATTTATAAATTACACCAGCTAACACTTATTTAAAACGAGATGATCCTTCATGTAATTTGATATAATCGTGTACCACTTTTCCAATGAATTGTCTTAATATTGTCACTTCAATATAAAATAATTTTTAAAATTTATTCTTATATTATATACCATGTAAACATGAGGCTTGGATGAATCTCATAGAGTTAAGCAAGCGATCAACTCTATGAGATCAAATTCATCGACATCAACGGGCTCCAATGGTGCAAGGAAGAGCCCCGTCGTCATGGACAAAGACATCTTTAACTGAAACGGGTATGACCGCCACACCAATGTTGTTAAAGAAGATAGTTTCACGACAACATACATGGAACAAGGGGGAGTGCAAAGCTCTAGGAACTACTTCTTCATGTTTAAGTTCATGAACTCTCTTGGTGGTGGTAATAGGAGTGAGAATGAAACATCATAAGGCAACGAGACAAATGATCAATGGCTGAAGAGGAAGACATGAATTGGGTCATGGTAGACTTTATTATTGTATTTATTTTAATAATATTTTATATTGATATTTGTATTTTAATTATATTCTTCTGTTATTTCTACATATTATATTTAATGTTTACTTTGTTGTATCTGAAATTTTACAAGTTTGAGATAGATGGTGTTAGTAAAGTTCCATTTTAATGGAGTTTGGAACGGGTACACATAGAGAAATTATGTGTACTTCTTTGAATATAATGTCATTCGATAAAAATATAAATTATGAAATCTATACTATTATAATGTTAAGTGATACCCGTCGTTGTTCGACGGGCTACACACTAGTCACTTAATAAATTGTTGACATTTATTTTGGTGCAACTATTATATATTATACATTCATTTTTTATTCTCAGTGTATTTTGTCTCTTAGTGTTTAAATGTTTTTTTTCCTTTTCTTTAATTTCCAGCTTTTTTGTTCTTTTTTTAAAATTTTTCCAGATTTTTTATTTTTTTTTTTCAATTTTTTTTATTTCCGGATTTTTTTTTTCTTTTTTCTTTTTAATTTTCTTTTTCTTTTTTTTTCCTTTTTTTCCAGAATTTTTTTCTTTTTTTTTTGCTTTTTTTAATCTCCAGATTTCTTTTACTTTTTTTATGTTTTCTTTTTTCTTTTTTCTATTTTCCAGATTTTGCTTTTTTTTTCTTTTTCTTAAATTTTCCAGATTTTTTTTCCTTTTTTTTGTTATTTTCTTTTTTTTCGCCTCTTCTTTTTTGTTTGCCTCTTCATTTTTTCAACAATGTCGCGACGAAATGTAATGATTTTGAAACTTTACGTTTCTTAATGACAATGTTTACTTTTTCAACGACAATAATTACTTTAACGTTCGACTAAAAGTAGAACTTGTCAAGTTTAAAAGTAGACATTGTCGTGACGAAATGTAATGATGAGAAAACATTACGTTTCTTAATGACAATGTTTACGTTTTTCAATGATAATAATTACTTTAATATTTGACTAAAAGTAGAACTTGTCAAGTTCAAAAGTAGACATTGTCGTGACGAAATGTTATGATTAGGAAACATTACGTTTCTTAATGACAAATGTTTACTTTTTCCAACGACGATAATTACTTTAACGTTCGACTAAAAGTAGAAATTATCATTTTCAAAAGTAGACATTATCGTGATGAAATGTAATGATTGTGAAACTTTACGTTTCTTATTGACAATGTTTACTAAAAAAATTGAAAAAATCTTGAAAAAAAATTGGAAAATAAAAAAGAAAAATTGAAAATAAAATCTATAATTAAAAAAAAAAACTGCTAACAGAAACCTGGTAAGAAGAAGGAAAAAAAAAACGGGTGCGTGCATCACACGCGCCGCGCGTGAAGGCGCACGCGTGTGTTACACGTGCCACGCCCGCGGGTGTAATGTATAATATAAACTCACCGAAATACACCCCTAAATTGTTACATGCGGAATATGTGATAGACACTTCAACGCATAATTAGTCTTAAATTATTTGTTAATATTGGTGATTTAAATATCTACGCATTTATTTTTGTTTAATTCAAATGATAATGATAGCAGTTTTTTGTGAAGTCAAAAAAGAAATATATGGTCAAACTAAAAAGTCAAGACTCAACTGTCATAAATGAGTGGAGATGGTCCGATATTGGAGCCCACACTGAAAATCAACAAACATTTTGGGGTCAAATTGCAATTTGACATTAATTGCGTTCATGGGATTTTGTCAAAAAAAAAAAAAATTATAGTACTTCCTCGTCAACGAATCAAATTTCTACTTACCCACACTTTTTTGTGCATGAATCAAATCGCTACTTACTTTTCTTATACAATCATATCCTCTTATTTTCCTTTTAACAACTTTATAATTGATGATCCCACCTTATAACAACTTTATTCCTATTTTTTGGTCATCACAACAATTTTATTCCCATTTTTTAGTCAATAACACTACTTTTTTATAATTATCTTACTATCCATACATTCTACTTCCTTCGTCCAATCTTTGTGTACCTATTTGAGTACTGGCACGGGTATTAAGAAAATGTGATAAAGTGGAGTTGGTAGGATAAAGATGTATTTGAAGGGTAATGTTAAAGTGGTAGTTGGTGGAATAAAGGTGTGGGTCCAAGTGGTAAATCACACTCCCTCCGTCTCACGAAAAATGTCTCATTTGTTTTCGGCACGGAGATTAAGAGTAAATAATAAAGAATGTAAAAGTAGTGTGAATAAATAATAAAGAATGTAAAAGCAGTATGAATGCAAATAATTATTTCCCAAAAAGGAATGAGACATTTTTCGTGAGACAACCCAAAAATGAAAGCGAGATATATTTCGTGAGACAGAGGGAGTAGAAATTAACATGAATTAGTATGGATAGATGAGTATTTTTTATACAAATGGGTATAGAAAGATTGGACAGATAAAATGAGGCAAGTGAGTACATAAAGATTGGATGAAGAGAATATTTTTAATCCCACTCAAAATAAGCTTAACAATTTTCTAAATTTCCGTGTCGATTTCCGAAAAGAATTTGATTCATGAACGCATGGAGTACCATATTTTTTTTTTATCAGTGAACATGTGTCGCTTTTTGATACTCAACACAAGGATCTCCCCTATTTTATGATGGATCGGTTCTATTTATCACAAAATCTTGATTATATGTGAGTTATTTTCTTTTGAATAGTTCTACCTTCTTAGTGTTAATATTTACTTGGTTACTCGTACAGTTACAAAAATGGATCGCTTTCTTTATTAGTTGATACTAGTGTGTTGTCCGTCGAATATCGACGGGATTATCATATTTTATATTATTTGTAAAAAAAATTAGTCGTGTAATTATTCTCTAAAACTCTTATATTAATAAATACCCGTTAATTATTAACCGAAATTATTTATTAATATTTATATAAACAATTGTTCATATCTGATTGAAAAAAAAAATCAATTTGTGCACATCCCAAAACCCGTGCAGATATCACAAAGTAAACGTGTAATAAATACTCATTTATTTATATCCATGTTTATATATATACCCCTTGTTTTATAATATATATATACCTGTTTCATATACTTGTTACCCGTCTCAAATCAAATTAAAAATATAATTCTATATTTTGTTATCGTATCAAACTTGCATAGATTTGGAATCCAAGATTTATTTTGATGGAGTGAGCATGATTTTTTGATTGAAGTAATTCCTACGTGAATTTTATGTGTTTTATCTATTTCTTTTTTTACCCTTCTTTTATTTATCTTTCTAACGATGGCTAACAAATTGCTAAATTTTCATTTTTTTATAGTAGAAATTAGTTCAAGTAAGCCGCTTGTACACAATATATTTCTCCAATTTTTAAATAAATTGACGTGATTAAACTGTCGTTTCACTCGTTGCATGAGGTGTATTTAGGCTTTCAAATCATTGGAATTTATAGAAAAGCGATGTGGGTAGATGATTTTTCTTAACTATTAATTTACAATCTATTATTTCATATTTAGTATTTCAAAAAAAAGGTAGAATTTAGATAAATAAGAGTTGAGGGATTGAAGGCGTGCCACATAGGAGAGAGAATAAAACAATCAGTTTTTATTTATATATTTTAGCATGTAACCCGTCGAGATTCGATGAAAATTACATTACGTGGTAATTTACAAATATAAATTTAAAAAAATATTTAATAATTTATTGAAAAGAGATATATATTTAAGTAAATCATCATTAAAATAAGCATTACATGAAGGATCATCTCGTCAAAAATAAGTATTACATGATGGATCATCTCACGTATTGACGGATAATCACTTTTACGAGGTAATTTATAATAATAATTTTTCAAAAATAATAATTCAATACTTTATTTCAAAGTGATATAATTTAACAAATAAATGCAAATGATCATCTCGTTAGACAATAAGATTTACATGAATGATCATCTCGTTGCAAATAAGTATTGCATATCTTGTGTAGAGTTTATTGACATAAAATCACTTTACATTGTAATTTCAATATAATTTTAAAAGATAGTTTCAATATTTTATTTAAAGTGATATAATTTGACAAAATATTTTCTCAAATAAGTATTATATAAAGTATTATCTCGTTGCAAAGTGTTACATGAAGGACCATCTCGTGTAGAATTTATTGACGGAAATTACTTTAAGCTATAATTTATAAAAATAAATTTTAAATAATAACAATATCCTTGCCACTTTCATGTGTTATAGTAGGTTCCACATAATACATCATATTGACTCTTATATTTCCTAATGCTCCACTCACATTTACAGTGAGACTCTTACTCCACTTATTACAATATCTACTACCCACCACTTTCTTAAAGTCAATGTCGTCCATAATGTGACAAGGATATTGTGGACGGAGGGAGTATTTAACTTAAGTGCAAATATAAGTAACATTTTTTAAACTCTGTAGATTCGTGATAATGTATCGAAAGACCTGTTAATTAATTATATGAACATGTTTATTTACATACCCGTAACCTTCTCATATCTGATTAAATAATTATTTTCAGCTTGAAAAAAATAAAAATATAATATTTTGAGAAAATATAGTTCCTTATGTTTATGAATGACGTAAACTTATTTTAAATTAAGATTTTAGTAAATGATAAAATAAATAAACAATCACGAAAACATGTCGATTAACTCCTACAACACTGCATTTTCTTGTTGTTGAAGAAACACGGCCAGTTCATGCTCTTACACCTCAGCCACGTAACGGTCCCCGTCGCTTCCTCCGTTAAAAAGGAATTTTCTCACTCGTCTTTCCAAATGCATATAGTAGTACCCGTTAATTATTCAAAATCGTTTAAATTTATAAAATATCTAAATAATTAAAGTATAGTGCTATTTGGACATATTATGTCTGGACATACGATAGTAAAAATAGGAATTTTTTTTAACTAATAATTTAATTTCATAGTTTCGACAGTTTGGTTATTAATAAACATACATTTTTAAAATTTTAATTATAAAGTTTCATCCCAATTTAAATTCACAAGTTTAGGAGTTGGGTGTGGATGAGAGTAAAATTTGGGAGCGGATGTGCGTGAGATCGATATTTCGGAAGGGGTCTGAGTAGTAAGGAAATTTTGAAAGCAATCGAACAATTTTTTTCCTATTTCAAGCACGTATGTCCGAATAGAATTATTGGCAATTTTAAATATGAGTTGTTACAATAATTGATTATTTATCTCATTAAGAGACGAGCATCATAGAATTAACAACAACGATTATGATGATGATAATGATGATGATAATAATAATAATAATAATAATAATAATAATAATAATAATAATAATAATAATAATAATAATAATAATAATTTCCTGTATACTAAATGTTGACTTTTTAAAACAATTAAGAAAATAATAATCTCAAATGAGGTAAATTTAGTTTTTGGCCTTAATTACCATATTTTTTCGGTCTATTCGGATCCTGTCATAGCCTCAAATCCTGAGGGACGGCAAAGCCGGGGTGCGACTAGGAGTTGGATTAAAGAAGCGGGGAAGAAGGGGGAAAAAATAAGAATGAACGAATAAACAGACATTAATAACAGAATAACTACTATGAACAAGACTTCATTTAAAAGAAAGAGTTGATCTTGAAGGATCACTCGACAAGTTGTTCAAAAGGAACTGAATTCATTGTACGGGGTTTAGACCCAACAGATAGATACATCAACTTCAAAAAGATTGGCAGCGGAAAGCGTAAAGCATTGATACAAGTTCTTTATTCTAGTTACGACTATTAACTCAACTTCAACCACCGCCGCTCCCGTCACTCAACCTGCACATTTTATAAAACATATGCAGGGCTAAGTACAAAAGCACTTAGTAGGCACATTGCCGAAAACATATCATAAGTATAGATTAATCAGGCATCTTACAAATAGCGCATCAGGGTTTTTCATCAAATGCCTGTGCCTATTAAACATTTTCTTTCACTTTTCACAAAATAGCTTGCAAGCATTTTTCTGACAGATGTTACGTTCGATTTGCCCAACATTTCTCACCGTGGCTGGCTACCCCTCAACAGGGTACCACACACACCGGCTACCGTGTACACAAACTCTGAAAAGTCCCCCTTGTATACTAACTCAGAGTACGATCGATTTAGTTAGCCCCATTATATCTAACTCATAATTTCTGGAAAGCAGACGGCTAACTCAGAATGGCACAAATGAACTCACATATACAAATATTTCATGCCCTGATTATCACTTTGAAAACATAATTATCAAAGCTGTAAATAAAGATTTTCGAGCATCGCTCATTTATTTTGTATATAGCAAAGCCCACCTCAATCGTTTACAGAACAAACTTCAACCTTCTGTCTTCCGTCCTGTCTTCAACTCCGACTTCCTTCTTTTATCGCAAATATTCAAACTTTAGTAATCGATCAAGACGATTAAAGAAAAGAAATTGAATTCGTTTTAGACTTTTAGGCCTTTGCACTTAACTACATTCTTTTGATTTAACTAATAAACAAGACTCGATCAATTCTCGTTTACAAACTGACTATGCTCATTAATCGACACTTAGGTCAGTAGATAATGGATGTCGATAACTTATAACGACTTAGAAGTTCACAAGGAACGAAGTTGAAAAGGATTCAACTTAAGAGTTTAAGTTTTGGAAACTTTCTGCACAAGGCAGTGGATCTGGAGTTCTCACAGAACAGAGAACTTAAAAACAGGGGATGTGATTTATACCAAAAGAAAGCCACGGGTGTCTATTTTACTCTCCAATTTACGGATCTTGATTTCGTTAAGCGAGCTAGAAGTTATGACAGTTTCCGTGAAACATCGCAAAACAGTCGCGCGAAACCCTAATGCTCGACAAAACTCGACGTACGATTCCCTAGGTTTGATCAATGCTATTCCACTTTTATTTTCACGAAAAATTTCATCTCAGTGCAGTCAACATGCAGTATCCCTTAATCGGGTTCACGTTCACGTCTTTTAATTAAACAAACGACGAGCATTTCCTCGTCATTTCCAACTAACCAATTACTAAACCAAATCAAATTTCAAATTCTATTTCATTCTTCGACTTCTCGTTTCTTAACTATAACTCATAACATCTTGTATCTCGGATGGAAATGTCGTCAACTATAATATCGTTCGTCACATGACAACAATCATTATTATTAAATTGGTTTTCCTTATTCGACTTTTCTATCGGCTTTTAATCTCGATTCTCCGTCTCTTAACGAAATTCGAACCTTCTTAGAATTCGTTCAAATTTTACGGTTACGATCATTAACTAACAAGATTATCATAGGTTCGAATCACAAACCTAAATCATTATCTATTCTCGACTTATCGTCGATTCTTCGTCTCTTAACGAAAATCTTACGTTCTCCGTTTTCGTTCAAATTTTACAACAACGATCATTATCTATCAAGCATCACTAATATGCAAATCATATTCTAAAAACATTATCGAGCTTCAACTTATCGACGAGTTTCCATCTCTTACGTTTTTCGTTTTATTTTTAGAAAAATCTCCATAAATATATATTCATCCTCAATCATCCTGCATCTCATTTCCATTAACCAATCATGCATATCATAACATCTTCTTCATCAAAACCTCACTTGTTCTTCTCTTACACTTTCATTTTTATTTTTAGAAAAATCTAATTTAATTCATGTAGTCAACTAACAATATGTAGATCACTAAAACAACAAGAAAATCGAACTAGCAAAAACCCCCAAAATCTATAAAAAAAATCGGTAATAACCTAATTCAAAGGGGAATGATTTTCTCCATGATTCGATCCATAAAACCTAATTCTAAACATACTAGAACATGAATTGAACAAGAATCAACATGCTTCTTCACCTCCTATGTTTCGAAAAAAATAAAGTTAATGGAATCAAGATTTTGTTCGGTTCATAACGTAGACGATGTTCTTACCTTGCGGAATATGAACTCGGAAATGAAATTAATCAGTAGACGAGAGACTTGTGTTCTTGAGAAAAGCTTGGAGGATGAGTTTTAATGGAAGAAATTTGAGAGAGAAATGAGAGAGGAGATGATGATATGTGGCTGCAATGAAGAAGAAGAAAGAAGGGATGACAAGGCTACTTACTATTCCATAAAGGTGAGAAAATATCCAACTTAAGAGGATGACTCACTAAGGGCGGTTTGGGTTTGTCAAAAATGTCAGAAATATCTCGTTTCCGAGTCTAGAACAACGTTATAAAAGTCGAGAAATGATTTCTTAGTTGGTTACGTATTCGACGAAATCTAATTCGACCGTTAGATTAGAAATAAATCACATACTCGAAAAACCTAATTCGTTTTTCAAAATCCGATAAAAAGTCGGGATAAGACAGTCTAAAATTCGCCTGGAAAAATCATAAAAACTGACTTTCTCCGGTGAACTCGTATCGAAGAAAAAGTGAATGTAAATCCTGACGGTTTTTCGATCTGAGTTTTCGGACGATAATTTTGTCGGACGCGAAAACCCTAATACAGTAGTCGTTCGACCGACTTCTGGAATTTATTTTCAGAAACGGATTTCACCATTAGTCTTAGAATCGAAAATCCTTAACTTATGCGTGCAAAGCCTTAATTATTAATTAAACTTTTATTTTTCGTCGGAAGAAAATATCCGGGGTATTACAGATCCGCTCGTCCATTTTTGCTAAATTGTCATCCTTACCTATTAAGATCAATTATAATGATAATGGATCGAGTACCTACCATTAAATATTTTTCACCCCAGTTAGAATTTTCTTATCCATATCTATCTCAATTTCGATTACAAAATAAAATTTACTATCTATACTCTTCTCAATTTGAATTGCATATGTTCCATTTGTGAATGAACTTATAAGTAAAATGTCGTCTCTTCGTGATCATCATTAACTACAAATTATAATTACTTTACATACTATAGGTCGAGTCTGTCACACATGTATTTGGAAAGTGTGGTTTACCTGCCCAGTGTGATTTACAGGCTACTACACAAGGAATGAGGGTTTATCCAGTGCGCACCGAAGGTAGCGGCTGCGGGTTCCCACGATATCAAAATATATATATATATAATTACTTTACATTAATATTGATTGAATATGGTAACCTCTCTAGTTATCATTAATATGATAAAAACGGAATGAATTTACTATTTATAGCAAAAATTGAAGTTATAAACATATTTATTGAATAAATTAGATAATTATGAAAGAAATAAAAATGTATAGACTTAACACACTGTGGATAATCTTTATTACTTCGCCTTTTAATATAAAATACATATAGAACCGCTAACAATAACGTTTCTATGATTGTAATATAGATTACCATTTAATAGCCTAAACCCTAATAATAACCCATTAATAATTATATGTTTTCATAATTATATACAAATACTTTGTGTGCATACACTAACTTTTTTATTTTAATTTATTAATTAATGTAATCCATTTTTTTTATATTAATCAACACCTTCAATTTTTTTTTTTTTTACATGGGAAATTAAAGGAGGAGCGGTGAGGTTAGAACCCTAGACCTCCTTACTTAGTCGCACCACTTGGATGTCTCATGGGGAATATTAACTCCTTCATTTGGGCTTTGCAATATGCAATACTGATGGTTAATTGAATATAAGGATTAACTATATGACCAGATTCTTAAAAGAAAAAAAAAACTATATGATCAAAATTTTAAATGGATTTTTACATCAATTAATTCAATGTATAATTCAAATTGAAAGCACTTCGGTTATTCGAAAATCAATTCAATAATGGGTATTATCCAATGTACGCATCAAATCATTGAGTACGATAATAAATTATGGAATGTATCAATGTATAATATACATACTATATACAAAACAACTTTACACTATAGTTGTTGTTGATAATGATGAAAATATTAGCAAAAAAAGAAAAAAAAAACTATTTATACTACAGTAGTAATAAAATGGATGCATTCTCAAATGAGATCATAATAAAGGTGATATATATTGTCTATGCTTGTGCATTTGAGAGATGTAAACTTGTAGATCACCACATGAACCTCTCCATCAATATTCTTATGTTTTCCTTTGAAGATGCTAATATTTTGTACTTATGATCAATATTATCCGGTTTTCTTTCTTATTTTTATGAGTCAGAATGAAGGAGCGCAAAAAGTGTGTAATGTGGATGAAATTAGTTGCAGAAATCTAGTTAGAGAAATCTAGAATTTATAGGCAGAAGAATAATATATAAACATTATTGAATTTAATATTTTGTCACAAATTAAGAAATAAATTAATTTCTTTCCATTAATTTTAATTTTGTAACGGTTTTTTTATTAATGGCATGATAGTAGATTATTAATGAATGATTTTGATATGCTAAATTTAAAATAAAATATGAAATTTTAGATAATTAACAAAGAAAGATTCTAAAAATTCCACCTAAGCATGTGGATGAATGTGGTGCCTTGAATCGCTATTGTTATTAGGAATTGATTCTTTTGTTTTATGATTGTGCTGAAAATTTTATTTTTTAATTTTATTTAAAAAAATTGGATCCCCTAAATTATAAATCCGACTATACTACTATTTATGCATACATAAAGTATCTATTGATTGCATAAGCCGAGTTATACATTTGCGGTTAGGATTAAGTGTCTAGAACTATTCTTTTTGACACACTTGCACAATTGCACATCCTATAAAATATTATATTCCTAGAGTTTTCTAAAAAGAGGAAGTACCCTAGAGGGTATTTATGAATTTTTAAAAGTCGCTACACATTCTCTTTTTATAATAATGCAGCTATTGAGGTTAAAGGTTAAAGATGAGGAGCTACATGGGGCTTTTGCTATGAAGCGCAAGGTTTGGCGACAAACGCAAGTATTTCGATTTTAATAGCAATAATAGTCAAAATTCAAAACTCTACTTATTTAAGTGAATAAATTTTGATTTGAAAGCTCAAAAATCAGAACATATTAACTGACAAAATTAGGGGAGAACAGTTAAAATTATCTCATTATCTTGTCAACAAGTAACACTGAATATAGCTTACCTTTTTCTTTTTTTCCCAACATTAGATTTCTTTTTTAAAATGTCACGTTATCGCTACGCACCCAAATAGATGACAAATATAATGGATGTTTTAGCCGATACTAGAAACTAGAAAGGCGAATCTGACCCAAAATGAAAGGGTTTCGACAAATAATGGTGTTACGAATCATATTCATTTCGTGGAAATTAAAATTAGAGATCAAATTGTGGCCTATGTTCAGAAGTATGGAACGGCCTGGCCCAACAATTCAGCCCAAATATTATCCGGATTGGGCTACAGTTTTAAGATAGAAATTCCGATTCAACCCCATCAAAATTCGGTTAGGCCTTAATCCTCCCCGACAGTTTGACACTTGTACTTTTTTCAACAGAAATTCCAGTTCTGGTCATGCTATTTTTCACTTTTTGAGATAATAAATACGTAGGAATATTTAACAAAATTAAAAAAAAAAAAAAAAAGCTCCAATTCCCTGGCATGTAAATTTTGGCGTTGACGACGCTTATTTAGAGACTGAGGGACTAGTTTACAAAATGAATGAAAGCACAAGAATTTAAAACATATACTACATGTATAATCTCACCATTTTGTGGCACATTTCTAAAGCTTCAATATCTCACAATCATTTTAACTCTCAGTATGTAGGACAAAAGAGTCCAATGCAAGAATGCTGCATTTGCAGCTGCACTTCTTCTCTTCTAAAATTGAGAAGTTCTTGCAAAGCCTCTCTCTCTCTCTCTCTCTCTCTCTCTCTACGCATTTGCATTTGCATTTCTATGAAGGAGGTCCAAGCATTTGGGCGGCAACTCTCAGAAAGTAGCCTTCCAGACAGCATCTTCACCTTCACCACATTTACGATGGACCTCCTTTATTCTATCAACTGATCTGCATATCCCACTACAGCTCCAATCAAACGAAGCAACGCAGATGTTCCCTGCCTGCGCCTTCCATTCACAATCTGCACCTCCACTTCAAATTATTAGCCTCCAAAACCATCATTCTACATACAAATTAAGCTAGCTTCTCGACTTACCAGGAGGCGTTCCGCAGCACAATCTTCGGTCATCTATATGCTGCACGTCTAGTCCAATAAACCAAGATCCCAGAGACACGTCCTCATTAGCATACTTGTGCAGAACATGCCTGCAACAAATCAACAAAATACATTCAAATGAAATGACCAAAAAAATGTGTTTGATCACTTGTTTATGCTATCAGCATCTTAAACGTACTGGTTCACTGAGATATAAGTGGCCAAATCTTTTGAGATCGCGTATAACTGCCCTGTTGCATGACGAAAATACCTATTCCCATTGTCCCCGAACTTCCAAAACTCGGGTTCATGGTACCTCACTCCCCTGCAACATATAGAGAAATAAGGTAAAAGTCATATGCATAAATTATCTCCTTTTAGAGATTAAAGGTTTGAAGATTAGGATACCTCTGAGAAAGAACGGGACCGGATTTCATACATCCTATGTATACCCTAGGCTTTCTCCGGTGCCTTGCTAATGTTTCGCCTAGTGTTGCTGCAAGAAGTAACAGCATAACAAACATATGACTAACCGGCATTACTCAAAAACATCGTTAATCAGAGGATCAGGGGCAAGTTTTTGGATGGAAAGTCATTTTAGAGCCTTAAGATTCTTAATTACTAAATTGTGAAATTTAAACATAAGGTAGTTATTGTACCTATATTGACATGGACATCATCATCGACTTTCACATAGTACTCTGCATCATACAACGACACAGCAGTAGCAAAATAGGCCTTAGTCTTGGCAGACAGCTCGAGATAACCTTCAACATGGTCCTACAACACCCAAAAATGACATGTCTCAGCAAAGTAGACTACGGTTATTTAATGAATGTAGTGCAAGAAGCATAGATAAGTCAAGCTCACCAGCCTCATGATGTCCCCATGTTTCTGATCTTCAGCTTCAACGGCTCTATCTAGTATTCCCCCTAATGTAGCACTGTGTAATACAAAATACAACTTTTTTGAGGAAAAATAGAAAATACAATTTTGAATGAGTTAATCACACATATTTCAGTACAGTGTGACTAGGTTTAGACCTCTAATTCTCTTACCTATGACCGATGACAAAGCGAATTACAATCCCTTTCTCTGACTCCAATGCTTGTCGTTTCTCTCCTGTTTTCACAATTGCAAGAAGAAATATCTCAGATGATGCCGTTAAGGAAAGGTAAGGACATGAACAGGAAGTGTACAAACCTTGTGGCATCCATGTCGCACGAACTGAATCTCTTCGTTTCCTGCTGCTGAATGCAGTATTAATACCAACAACCATGAAGTATTTTCTTTTCACGGTAGAATCCTTGTTAGTTTCAGACATGGGGGCGCCACTGAGGATGGATTCTTGTGCTGCTTTCGCTGCAGCCAACTCCGTCTCCAAGGTGGAAATGGTCTTGTCCAGCGTCCTATTCACACATGAATCATCAAAAACTCGAGAAGAAATATGCCTTAACTTTGTTAAATAATGAGAAAGCAATACTCACTTAATAGCATTTTGAGTGTTGGAAACTTCCTTAAAGATTTCCTTTGGTACCCTTTTGACACTACTCTGTTGGATAAACAGAGAAAGTGAGAGTCGTGTCTGAAAACTCCGCTGATAAACGGAGAAGGTGAGAACAATACTACGTTGAGAGATCAAGGGAGAAATACTCACAAATTTTGGATCACAACCTTCTGCTACAAGCTTCAACCTCTCGGCTTCAAATGTTGTCGTTCTTGCCACGCCTTTTGCTTCTGGCAGGATCCATATTCTGTTCGAAATGCATCCATTATTAACAAGTTATTAACTAATATATAAAAAGAGAGAGACATCTTCAAACAATACATCAATCAGAGGGGAAATTATCAAATTAGGCAGATTATAGTACAAATAAGAGTATATAGGATGCATATGTTTAATCATAAATAAATTGAGAAAATGGTTGATTTTTGGGAGTCACAAATGCAACTTTCACAGTTATTGCTGGGACTAATCAAATATTAAAGACTTTATCTACTACATCAGGAATTTAGAAGTTTGCCGTAAAGAAGGGATAAAGTGATTAGGAAATCAAATTAAAGTAGAATTAACGCGAGAGAAACAAATGAACAATTTGAGTTTGAAAGGTAACATCTGCAAGTTATAGTAGTTATGATCTAGAGGTCCCTCACCATTAATTAGGCAAAATAGTATCAAAAAAAGCAGCAAAAAGATAAAAGAAGAATCAAAGAACAAGAATATATCTGCTCTAAAGCACCAAAAATCATTTCAGAATACTCAAATGCTCTTCATGAATTTTATAATCTCAAGAATTAGGATCTCAAAAAAAACTGGGAAAATATTGATTATGCTTTCAAACGGTTTCATATATTCAGAGTAAAGCAGAAGATCATAGAATTTCACAACATACAAACAAAACAAGAAAATCGAACGCACGGAATCAAATGAAAAAGAATAATAATAAGAAATTCAAATGAGAAAGATATGCATGAATAATCATTATACCTATTGGTGAAGAGCAGTCCTGTACAAAAACTACCAAGACAGAGAAAAAGAGCCCATCTTTGAGATATTACGCTTCTTGAAAACTGCTGCTCTCCACCTCTGTTCTTCATTGATATTATTATTTTCCAATATAACAGCTTTGTCCTTCCAAAATTTTCAAGAAAATCCCATCGAAAAGTTGGAAGTAGCGAAAAAAGCGAACCCAAATTCCCAGAATTTGATGGGAATGTTGTGTCAAGAAATATAAGAAAGATCACAGAGCAACAGTTGAAGCCCACAAAAGGCTGGCATTGTCCGATATTCTTCTCGAGTTTTTGTTTGCTTTACTTTATTCTTTGCCTCTTCTTCTTCTTCTTTTCTCTCTCTCTCTCTCTCTCTCTCTCTCTGTTGAGATGAGCAGCACACACACTTTGCAGGGAAGGGACTTGGAATACAAGTGAGGGAAGACTGACTAACTGTCCCAGTTTTTAAGCCAGATTTACCAAACTGTCCTTGTCAGCTGCAATGCCAGCCGGGTGGGGGAAGTTTGAAATACACTTTCAAATACTCCTACTATCCAAAATTTGTTTATCAATCTTATTATTCAAATTATTCTACTATTTCAAATATATTATTATATTGAAAAATGCTAAATGGTTATTGTATTGTGGTTTATAAAATAATATTTTATTATCTCGATACGAATTATTATTCTTAAGAACATACAACTATACAAGTAAAGAAATCAATCTTAAACTTTTTGATCTTTACGTCGATTTTCTGATAAAAAAGAAATCATACTTAAAATGTTGAAGAATCTAATGTTGGAGTATAAAAATAAAAAGTTTATATGTTAGGAAATTTTATTTATTTTTGTTTAGAAAGAGGAGTGGGTTTGAACTATTGGGAAATTTCAACAAAAATATTTTTTTATATTATTAGTATTAAGTTATAGTTAGGTTAACCAAAATCGTCAAAAAAAAAAAAAAAAAAAAAAAAAAAAAAAAAAAGAGGTTAACCACCGAAGAAGTTTGACCGACCTCGAAATCCATTAGTTTAACATCTTAGTAGGTCAAAGTCGTTTGGCTCTGTATGCTCTCCTCTCCAGTAATATACTAATTATTCGATTTGATAAATTTTTGAGCAGCAGTAGTACTATTGCAGATCAAAGTAAGTATACCACAATAATATTTAGATACACTTTTATGAAAATACAAGCGGCTTCAAATGCCCACGATATCAAAAAAAAATAATAATAATAAATAAATAAAATAGTAATACTATGTATATGGGGCGAGCCGAATAATAACCATCCCTCAAAATCGTCTAAAACATATTAATTTTTATTTATTTTGATTGGATTTAATTAAGTTCAAACTCATTTAAAATATTATTAGCAATGTATAGCCAATAAAAAAACCGTCTAAAAAACTGTACGGGTCTATTCCGGTTTAGTTTAACCTTTAGGGGGCGTTTACTAAATAGGATATGATTGATTATTCTTATCCCATATTTTCTTTAATCTCACATGTGTAGTTCCAAATATGAATAATAATCATGTGTGATGAGATATTCTTGAATTTAATCCTTAAAAGTAAATATTTGATTAGCCTATATTATTTTTATGTATCCGGCTTATCTCGCTTAGTAAACGCCCCCTTAAAGTTTAAAACCAAGAGCAACCCGTTATCATTAATCTTGAGAAACCACAAAGTAAAAATAGTAAGTGTTTCTTTAAAAAATAATTAAAATTTGGAATGAGGATAATATATAATATGATTTTGGGACGTGTAACTTTTGTTTGTTTACTCAATTTGATATCGAAATTAACATTAATAAGTATTAATGCAGGCAACGTAATGTTTAAAATTGATTGACATGTCGGAACGTAGACGCTAAATAGTTTTGGGCAAAAAGCACATACAAATTAAACCAAGAAGCAAAAGTTGTACATCTGAATCCATATATACTACTAGTACTCTAAATTAGTTTTTGTTTAACCTGGATCTTCATTCTTCTTTTCTTAGCCAAGTATCATTTCATTGAGTTTAATTGATAAAATAATTCAATCTAACTATTTAATTACTTGGTTTGAATAATTTGATCATTGATTCTATAATATCATTCGCCGATTAACTGATAATTGATCCTCCTAAATTTGATATGATTATTAACTAACCACACAATCCTTAATAAGATACTAATCATTATCAAAATAATCAATCCAAACACAAAATTAAAATAATTCACTCAATGCAATCATACTATTTCAATCAATATTTTTAAATCAAACGGGGCCTTTATCTACATATTAAGTCCGCTTCTCAACCACTCTATTGTAGGAACAGTTAATTATGCCTCACAATCCAACAAACACTATCAAAAGTTAGGCAAATTACAGAGGATTAATGACATGTAAATTTTCAAATTTTTTGAATTGTCGTGTTTTGCACTCCAGAAAAAAAAATTACCTCATAATTTTCAAACATTTAGTTTCGTTTGATTTTGCTACCCGACTCGATTTCCGGCGATTTCCCAGCTGACATGGCAGCCGGAGAGCTGACGTGTACATATTTAATTAAAAATATATATATATATATATATATATATTAATGGCATATAAATTTCCAAATTCTTCGATTTGTCGCGTTTTGCACCCAAAAAAAAATTGCCTCACAATTTTCAAACTTTTAGTTTCGTCTGATTTTGCTACCCGACTTGAATTCCGGTAATTTCCAAGTTGACATAACAACTGAAAAGCAGACGTTGACATAATTAAAAAGACGTCATTTTAGAGCATATACTAATGATGTTGTTTTGTCTATAATTGAAGCAAAACTCATTTTCAGATGTGGCGGTTTAGGTAGTTATGTTAGTATTGGCCTATGTAAGACTCTAAATTTTATTATATATAATAGATGGAGCTGGTTCATAGCAAGCTAAAAAGAGCCTTACTGAAGCAAAAAGAGTTGTCGTTTAATCAAAACATCTTTGCTTGAGAATCAATGTATGTTTCTCTGATTCAAGTTATGAGCTTGATTAAATGACAACTCTTTTTGCTTCAGTAATGACTCTTTTTTGCTTGTTATAAACCAGATCTTTTTATTATACATAACAAACTTTAAAGTCTTACATAGGCCAATACTAACATAACTATCTACACCGCCACATCTGAAATGAATTTTGCTTCAATTATAGACGTCATTAGTATAGGCTCTAAAATGACGTCGTTTTAATTATGTACGTGTTTTCTTTCTGACTGCCATGTCAACTTGGAAATAGCCGGAATTCAAGTCGAGTAGCAAAATCAGACGAAACTAAAAGTTTGGAAATTGTGAGGTAGGTTGTTTTTCTGGGGTGCAAAATGCAAAAATTCGAAGAGTTTGAAAATTTACAGACTATAATTATGTTTTTTTTTATTGAATTTGTACACGTCAGATTTTCGGCTGCCATGTCAGCTCGGAAATCGTCGGAAATCGAGTCGTGTAGCAAAATCAGACGAAACTAAAAATTTGAAAATTGTGAGGCAGATTTTTTTTCCGGGGTGCAAAATAAAACAACTCAAAAGTTTGGAAATTTATTGACCATTAAGCCAATGGTAAATATGTATCACTGCGCATAAGTATCTTGGCTCATAATTAAGATAATCTGATACTCTCTCTATCCCATCGAATACAGCCTGTTTTTCCATTTTGGGACGTCCAACTCTACTTAGCATGTTTCTTATAAAGGAAACAATTAGTTTATATACAGTTCCTATTGTTAGCTGTTAGGCTCGCTGTTTGAGCAATGTTAAGATTTTATCTTTACAGATCTCCAGCTGAAGACGGCAACAGAGCAACACTCGGATACAACCCCGGATGAAAGATCGGATGAGGAACATCAGTTACAAAACTGCCTGATGAAGAGAGCTATGCTTTGTGACAGCTGAGAGTTCAAGCCAACTGTTCAGTTGGAACATCAGCTATAGAATGCCATCCGATAAAGAGAATGTTTCAAGAAGGGGGAAGTTATAAAGAAGTCTCAACATGAAGTTCAAAGTCAGCTGAGAGTTCAACGGTTCAGACAGAACATCAGTTGAAGACCACTCAGATAAAGATCAAGACTTTCAACCGACTAACCGAGGTTGACTGTCAGAAAGGTTTGAATTTCAATTTCAAAAGGAAGTCACATGAGGGTTTGACCGTTCAGTCATTACCCCATTTTGCCCAACACAAGGCTGTCTCAGATGGAAAGCAGAAGAGCACAGATGTCATATCAAGGAAGTCTGCAGAGATGAGAGACAAGCCATCGCTTTCAACAATCAGAGATCAACAGCTCCTCCAACGGCTAGTTGATTCTCTCCGCCTATAAATAGAGGCTTTCATTCATTGGAGAATGGTGGAAGACACACAAGAGAAGACACACGAGACGAGACAGAGCGAAAGAAAGAACTATATTCCTTACTCGAGCTGAATTAGATTTAGCCTCTAAGAACATCACTTGTTGAGAGTTCTAGAGCATTAGATTATGTCTGAGTGTCTTTAGATCGAACCTTGAGAACATCACTTTGTGAGAGTTCGTAGAGTGTTAGATCCCAGCTCACTTCTTGTTCGAGCTGTTAGTTGGAACCTTATCTTTTATACCTGAAAAGGTTTTAGGACCCTACTCTTCCCGTAACTGAGTAGACAGGTTGATTAGTACCCGTAAACTAATCTGTAAGGTTGATAAGTACCCGCAAACTTATCCTTAACGGTTGCACAGCCCGTGTAAGCTGTGTGGTTTATCCAGAAGAACTTGGACAGAGTTGTGTGGACTCACAACTCCCCGTGGACGTAGGAGGGTTATCTCTGAACCACGTTAAATCTCTGTGTGCTCGTGTTTTTCATTACTCAGTTATTTCTAGCATTCTCATCTGTCTGACTAATCAGCATACAAACTGCATCCGCACATATTCAACTGTTTTGGTTATTGACTAACCGTGCATAAAAGCGTGCGTTGTTTTACGAGTTGTTAATTTTCACCACATTCCGCACAGCACTTCACTTCCAACTGAGTGTTTCTTCCTCAGTTGTGAGTCCAGCTGAGTCTTTCTACTCAGTTGTGATTCCAGCCGAGTCTTCTTACTCGGTTGTGATATTTTTAGGGGGATGATTTTTAAAATCCTAACTGGTGTATTCCCCACCCTCATACACCAGTAACTCGTTTCGGGACCATCAAGTGGTATCAGAGCAGGTTCAAAAGACTGCTGACTCTATTTCACAAGGTGTGAATTCGAGGAATTTTATTCAGTGGTCAACTGAACAGATCTCTTTATCACTCTAGTGCATATCTGCTTGCACCCTTATTTTGTTGTTGTGTGCAGATGGACGTCAAAGATGATGAGGTACAATCTAATCCTGCTAATTTGAATTCTTCAAATATTTCTAACATGCAGGAAACCTTAGATGAAGAGTTGGAACTCTCATGGAACGACTTCTTAGCACTCAATGAGGAAGTGCAACAGCAGTCAGTTGAGTTTAAGAGTCTTCATGTACATTTCGCCAAGCTTGAAGAATCCTTAACCGACAAGGACGATCTGATCAAGAGCCAAACGGAAGAGATTGACAATCTCAATAATCAACTGAATGCTGCCAGCCAACCTAAGGCTTTAACTGATGAGGAGTTAAAGAAACAGATCAAGAAGCAGGAAGATCAGTTGAACAAGCAAGAGGCGCAGATCGGGCAACTGGTGAAAAAGTCAGACGAACAGTCCGAGTATATAGCTGTTCTTCTCAAAGAGTTGCAAACTGAAAAGGACAACATGTTCAAGCTATATCAGTCATCCAAGATCATAGAGAATCTAATCAGTTACAGCCGACAGATGGATGACTTGTCAGGACTCGGTTACGATGTGGTTAAAGATAGTGGAATTCTTCCAGCAACCTTCATCAAAGTTGTTGAGGTCAAGGTTGTCGAACCTAACACAGTTGAATCTGAATCTCCCCAAAGTAATGCAACTTCCACTTCTCAGCAAGCTCAACTGACCAAGGGAACTCCAACTGAGAAGGGAAAAGAAGCAGTGGATGTACAGAATGTTTCATCGGTTGGAACATCAACCGAGGGGGAATGTTCCAAGTCACAGAAGAGGAACCAGAGGCGTCGGAGATACAACCGAAACAAAAATCAGAACCGACCTCTGGACCGTCCACAGAACCGACCACAGAAAGAATGGAACCGACCGCAGAGCCAACAAGGACTCAACCATCTGAATCAACAGCGGTTCCATCATCAGTTCAACCAGAGATTCCAACCGAGTCAACCAATAAGGAACAGTTCGAACAGCTGGAAATATTCATGCCACAACTTGAATCAACATCCGAGCATGACCAGTTGTCGTCGTCAGTCAGGAAGATGGAATCAGTATCAGCTACAAAGATTCCAACATGGCATCCGACCTAACAGACAAATTCAACAAGATAAAAATCGCCATCAAAACAGGAGGAAAGCCTCACCTCCTAAAGCTCAACATGAGAGAAATCCAACTCCTCCCAAGAAACAGAACATCACTACTAACAACAAGCCTAAGGATAACTGAGGTGTTGTTATAGTTGATGATCAAGGAAGAGTGATCTGGAATGATAAATACATCCGAGTTTACAGGGAAAAGCGACGCATAGTTCCAGGGGGAACTGGTTCTAACCCTCCAGGACCCAACTGAAATTGAGGACCTAAGCGAGTTTCTCTCTGCAGGTACAGGAGAAACAGCTGAGGAAGAAGAAGGCGTCTGCAACAATATGGGTAATGGACAGTGGATGCTCGAAACACATGACGAATCTAAAGGATTTTCTTGGAAGTTTCGTGGAGAAAGAAGGTCCATCAGTTACTTTTGGTGATAACTCAAAAGGTTACACCAGAGGTACCCTTGAAACCAATCATGTTTCGATTTCTAATGTTTCTTATGTTGATGGATTGAAGCATAACTTGCTCTCCATCAGCCAATTCTGTGATAATAGTTTCTCTGTCAAGTTTAATGCACAGGGTTGCAGAGTTAAAGATGTCGGATCAAAGCAGGTGATATTGTTGGGAAATCGATCACCAACAGAGAATGTCTATTACGCTGACTGGAACAGCAGCCTCCCTGACACCTGCATGTTATCAAAGAGCAGTTCAGATGTGAGCTGGCTGTGGCACAAAAGGCTCAACCATCTGAACTTCAAGACAATGAACCGACTCGCCAGACAAGAACATGCAAGAGGCATACCCAACCGAGTATTTTCAACAACACATATCTGCAGTGCATGCCAGTTGAGAAAGCTCACTAGATCCTCCTTCCGGTTGAAATCAACTCCCTCAACCGACCGAGTATTACAGCTGATCCATATGGATCCCTTCGGGCCAGTTACACCAAAGAGCATGAACGGGAACGAGTATCCCCTGGTTGTGACTGATGACTACTCAAGATATACGTGGACCATCTTCACGCGCCACAAAAGTGAAACCCGAGATGAGCTACCCAAGTTGATGGATCGGATATCGAACCAACAAGAGATAAAAATTATTTCCATCCGATCAGATCGTGGAACTGAGTTTCTAGATCACAGTTGAGAAGAAAGACATTTCCTTGGAGAAAAGACTCCAACTGAGATTCAGTGAGCTGACATCTTCACCAAACCTCTAGCCGAAGCGCGGTTCAAGATGCTATGTGATCTACTTGGATTGTTGGATCCATCAGATGAGGAACCAGTCGAGGTGAAGAGATAGATGCCCATCTGAGGGGGAAGCTCAGATGGAGGGGGAAGCTCAGCTGAAGGGGGAATCTTAGATACAGATTGCCAACTGAAGGAATCAGACTTCAGCTGAACAGACGAACTCGAGTCAACTGATGGTATGCTTCAACAATGAATCAGACGTCAGCTGAACAGACGAACTTGAGTCAGCTGATGGTATGCGGCAACTGAGGAACTCAACTGAGGTATACAGCTGATTTCGACATCAGCTGACAGGTAACATTTATGACTGAAGGTGTTATGTTCTTAAATGAGAATGTTTGAAATAAATTCAAACATTCCTGAGCTAGTCAGTTACATTAAAATAGCCATCATGTCGCATTAAATGTAAAGTACGGCTAAGCATCCATAGCCTACTTTATAGTGCGACTGGGCTGACATGAAACTGTACACCTTCTCACGCGCTGGTTGGAACTCGGATCAAAACGTCGAGTCAAAGATAGTCAACAGTCGCGTAATCTCAGCCGTTGATGGATTCGTGCCATTTAACCCCAGCCGTTGATCCCATCCGAGTCAAAGACCTATATAAGGCGAAAAATCAGGAAGATATCTCCTACTTTCCTCATTTGTGCTTATCAATTATAACTGTTCATCGTCTTCCAGTTTTCTGCCTAACCCGTTTCTGTAAAAAGATTTCTTTCATTTCCTATATATTACCTTTGCAGTGATTATTAATGGCACCTAAAAGCAAGAGAATGGCGTCATCCGGACCTTCCCTCGTGCCTACCACGTATGAAGAGTCATTCGATATGTTAGTATCGAAGATTCACTTCGAGCAGATCCTCTCCGACGAGGATCTAGAGTCGCCGGTCCTAGCCCCTCTCGCCAACACTCTCCGTGAGAACGGACTACTGGAATGGGCCAAGCTCTGCCCCTCCCACTTGCTCAGGCGCCAAGTCGGAGAATTCTACGTCAATCTCGTTCGCCCCCTTGACAGTTCGGAGGGAGTTTCTACGGTGGTGTCGTGCCGACAAAGAGATGTTCCGGCAAGGACGATACGTCGTGTCTCCTTCCCCATCGACGTGTCCGATGTCCTCCGGTACATCATACCAATCAACCACACCGCCACCGAGTTCCTGAAGAATATTACCGACGAACAAGCGGATGAATTTTTTCAGGATGCTTTGATCGAGCCGGAGTGGTTGAGGAGCAACATGCAACGAACAAAGTTGAAGCCAGAACACCGCCTGCTGTTCGACGCCGTGTCGAAGGTAGTGTTCGGATACAGTGGTGCGTTCGGCGACATCAGTCGACCTAAATTGAAGCAGCTGGTGGCCCTGGAGCACCAACACCAAATCAACTGGTTCCAATATTTTCTGAACCAGTTGATGGTGGAAAAGTCGAAGATCTCCAAGATTACAACCGAGTCTGGAGAGAAGCTGCTGAGTGTGAATGGCACGCTCAACTTTGGCTGCAAAGTCTCCGCCCTCATCCTCCTCGCAACAAAGGACCGCAACATGATCTGGGCTGACTGCGAGGAGACGCCGGTGAAGAAGCTGTTGTTGTTCCCGACAGCCAAGAAAGCACAGGAGGTGCTGAGAAGTGTCTACACTCCTAAGGACAAGAGGGAGTCGGGAAAGCCAGCTGAGTCAACAGCTGAGGGGGAACAAGGTGCTGCTCTCCCCGCAAAATCCAAAGCCTCACGTCGCCGAGCTGACGCTGAGAAGGAGTCGACTGACGAACCTGCCCAGAAAAAGTTAAGGGTAAGGTTCAAGAAGTCCACCAAGAAGGCAGCTGAGGTGCCAGCTGACGAGCCAACTGATGTTCCAGCTGATGAGTCAGCTGATGAGCCAGTTGATGTTCCAGCTGAGGAGCCAGCTGAGGAACAAGCTCCAGTCGAGGAGGGAGTGCAGGTTGAGTCCACACCTGCTGAGGAGCGTTTCGAATCCAGCCGCTCAGCTGAGGCCGCATCATTCGAGATCGTTCCTCGAGGCCCCGGAGCTGATGAGGCTGAGGGCATGGAGACGTCGGATGCATCCTCCTCATCTGAGGACCTCGAAGATGTTACCACCTCCCCCACAGCTGGAGAGAATGTTGTACCGCCCCCAGAGCCTCTTGCTCTTTCTACCCAAACCGAGCCAGAAATTCCGAGCTCTCAGCTTGATGCCAACATCGTGACCGCTCCTTCGGCCGATATTGAGGAAACCATTGCACCCTCTTCCCCAACTGAATCCCAAATTCCGAGCTCTCAGCTCGATACCGATGTTCTGACCGACCCGCTGGCCAACATCGATGAACCTCTTGAACCCGAACCATACAATCTCACCCCCTCCCCGATCAACGAAGCAGAGGACCTGCAGGCTGTTGCTGAGGAGCACGAAGGCAGGGTGGCCTACTGCTTTCAAAAGCTGTTGGGTCTGTTCCCTGTGGCTCGCGACATGCCCATCTTCGCTACACTGAGAACCGAGCTACTGTACCAGTTCCACCTGATCTTTAGCCACTGGTATGTCAAGGAGGACACGATCAGGGTGCTGAGCTGGGATAGGCTGAAGTCTGATGAGTCCCGCATCCGAGCCTACTTCAACTATTCCAACTTGGAGGTGGCGTACAACAACCGGATCGCGCTGTTCACTAGACGGATGGACCAGAGTCTGGCTGAAGGGACGGACACAAGGGAGGCAGCTGGAAAGGAGTGTGTTGACTTCCTGGACAGCATGTTGGCAAAATCAGCTGACTTCCTTGACGATGTCGATGCAGCAGCCGCCGCCGCAAAGGAAGAGGAGGAAGACCTGAAGCTGTACCTGGCAAACCGTCAAGCCATGGTCACAGCTGAGCCTCTAGCTCAGTCCGCTCAAGCCCTTCCAGCTGCTCAGCTCGCTCCTTCAACAGACCAAATCTGCGAGCTGGTAGCTGAGAGGGTCAACCAGTTGAGGACCGAGCTGCTCGCTAACCTCCAGCACCAACAAGATGACCAGCTGAGGGAGTTGGCAGCACAAGAGGCGAAGTACCAACAACTGGTGGAGAAGAATGCCGAGCTGAAGACGAAGCTAGATGATCTCTCCTCCTCCACCAGTCAGGACTTGTCGGAGCTGAAGTCCACTCTGTTGGGACTGAAGTCGGAGGTGAACGTTTTCAAATCTTTGGCCGACTCAAATCTGGCCAAGTCCCAACAGACGCAGGATGCTGAATGGGAGTCCCGGTTCGAGTCGCGTTGGGCTGAGTTCGTTGCTTTTCAGACAGAGGTCAATGACAACCTCTCTGTTTTGAAGAAGGCAGAACAAGAGCACCATGACTCCGAACTGGCAAAGAAGATGGAGCTGGAGTGTGCGGTCGATGAACTCTTCAACTGTGTTCAATCAATCGAGGCCAAACTCAACTCTCTGGACGGTTCAGTAGCAAGTCTTGTTGCTGATGCCAAAAAGGGGGAAGAGAAGGAGACGGAGGGTGAAGCACAGGAAGAAGAAGAGACCCAAGAAGAAGGAGTGCCAGCTGCTCAACCATCCAAATCTCAGTTGAGGAGGAGGAAGTCTGCTGCTGCCAAGTCAACCGAAGTCGGTGGAGCCGAAATGACTAAAGACTTGGAGCAGGCAAAGAAGATTGGAGTTTCCTACAGCTTCATTGCCGAGATCGCTGCCGAGCTGGATACTGAATTCGACGGGATAACAACCGAAGAGTGCATAGCAGCGGCCAAGGCTATGGCTGTAGAGGAGAAGGATTACATGAACCCGAACTGGATCAAAAGGTTTGCCGCCAGCCAGGCGAGGAGGGTGAACCAGTTCGAGGTTGAGCTGAAGAAGGTTTCTCAGAACCTGGACCGCAACGTTGCCTCCCGCAGCCGACGCCGCATCAACAGAATCCAATCAAAGGCGGAAGCTCGGTTGAAGCAACAAAGGTTGCCTCTAAAGTCCAAGGTTGAGAGTCGGTTCAGGCATACCGACAAATGGATACCGACCGAGTGGAATGAGGAGTGGGAGCTGTTCAAGCAGGAGTTCGTGAACGACTTCTATTACAGGAAGGTTTACGCAACTGACGACCCAAGGAGAGCGTTCAAGGAGGCGCTGACCGAGTTGCACTCAGGTGACCCGGGCATGTTCGGTCAATTCAGGAGGGCCATGATTGACGCCAACCTGGACTTGAACACTGTTCCAGTTCCCAAGAGGGTTACTTATCGGCCACCTCTTTTTCCGGATTCCAGCAACCCGAACCGCACGAAGATTGTATCTGAGGCGAGGCAGGTCTGCAAGGAGCATGGAGTGGACATTTCCAAGGAGTCACCTGCTAAGAGGGAAATTTTTGTAAGTATTTTTGGCAAGTATGGGCTACAATACTAACTCAGTTAGTTTTCTAGCAACTGTTGTAATTTTCGGTTTTTGAGCCTATCTTTTGTAACAATCAGTTGTAATGAAAACTATTCAGTTATAAGATTCACCTTGATGAACAATCCCTCATTGTCCAAGCTCTGAATCACAAAGTCTTTTAAATACCATGTTATAACTGTGCTAACCCTTTGATGTTTTATCTTATAGACTATCTAGAATTTCAGCTGAGATTTTAGATAAGTTAGTGAGGTTTAGATCAGTAGTGGTTTCAAGTTGTAAGTGGTTTTGGCATCATCAAAAAGGGAGAAATTGTTGGGAAATTTATTAGTAAGAGTTTTGATGAATTCCAATACCGACTGACCCCAACCGAGTAGATGTTGCCAGTTCCTATTGTTAGCTGTTAGGCTCGCTGTTTGAGCAATGTTAAGATTTTATCTTTACAGATCTCCAGCTGAAGACGGCAACAGAGCAACACTCGGATACAACCCCGGATGAAAGATCGGATGAGGAACATCAGTTACAAAACTGCCTGATGAAGAGAGCTATGCTTTGTGACAACTGAGAGTTCAAGCCAACTGTTCAGTTGGAACATCAGATATAGAATGCCATCCGATAAAGAGAATGTTTCAAGAAGGGGGAAGTTATAAAGAAGTCTCAACATGAAGTTCAAAGTCAGCTAAGAGTTCAACGGTTCAGACAGAACATCAGCTGAAGACCACTCAGATAAAGATCAAGACTTTTAACCGACTAACCGAGGTTGACTGTCAGAAAGGTTTGAATTTGAATTTCAAAAGGAAGTCACATGAGGGTTTGACCGTTCAGTCATTACCCCATTTGGCCCAACACAAGGCTGTCTCAGATGGAAAGTAGAAGAGCACAGATGCCATATCAAGGAAGTCTGCAGAGATGAGAGACAAGCCATCGCTTTCAACAATCAGAGATCAACAGCTCCTCCAACGGCTAGTTGATTCTCTCCGCCTATAAATAGAGGCTTCCATTCATTGGAGAATGGTGGAAGACACACAAGAGAAGACACACGAGACGAGACAGAGCGAAAGAAAGAACTATATTCCTTACTCGAGCTGAATTAGATTTAGCCTCTAAGAACATCACTTGTTGAGAGTTCTAGAGCATTAGATTATGTCTGAGTGTCTTTAGATCGAACCTTGAGAACATCACTTTGTGAGAGTTCGTAGAGTGTTAGATCCCAGCTCACTTCTTGTTCGAGCTGTTAGTTGGAACCTTATCTTTTATACCTGAAAAGGTTTTAGGACCCTACTCTTCCCGTAACTAATCTGTAAGGTTGATAAGTACCCGCAAACTTATCCTTAACGGTTGCACAGCCCGCGTAAGCTGTGTGGTTTGTCCAGAAGAACTTGGACAGAGTTGTGTGGACTCACAACTCCCCGTGGACGTAGGAGGGTTATCTCCGAACCACGTTAAATCTCTGTGTGCTCGTGTTTTTCATTACTCAGTTATTTCTAGCATTCTCATCTGTCTGACTAACCAACATACAAACTGCATTCCGCACATATTCAACTGTTTTGGTTATTGACCAACCGTGCATAAAAGCGTGCGTTGTTTTACGAGTTGTTAATTTTCACCAAATTCCGCACAGCACTTCACTTCCAACTGAGTGTTTCTTCCTCAGTTGTGAGTCCAGCTGAGTCTTTCTACTCAGTTTTGATTCCAGCCGAGTCTTCTTACTCGATTGTGATATTTTTAGAGGGATGATTTTTAAAATCCTTACTGGTGTATTCCCGAATACACCAGTAACTCGTTTCGGGACCATCACAACTAATAAATAAAAAGAAATTGCACAATTAAATTCATATTTTCTTTTCTTGTAAACGGCAAAAGTGTTTCTGATATGGGCACGTGACTGCCTCATGAAAGTGGGCCCCGAGTTTGGGTGGTGGCACGTGATAGAATCTAATAGCGAGATGGCGGGTTATTAAATATTTATGGAGGATGATAATAACATGTTTAATGATCAAGTAACAGGTTCCATTCGCGGCACGTGGGAAACTGCAAGGTCCACATCTCGCACCTGCCTCCTGACACGTGCCATTATTCTCGGGGTTACTTTTGTCATTTACGTTCTCTTTCTCAGGGTATGTGAAATGGTGTCGTGGATGTTGTTTATTCGCTGATTATTGCAAAAGACAAGAACATAACATTTAAGTTGAATTTCTTAGTATTTAGCTCAATCATATAAATTACTTTCAAGATTTTTTTATTTATAAGTAAAAGAGTAAGTTTGTCAATTGCCAATATTTTCCTTAAGTTGTGTATTTATTGACAATTTATATTGAAATATCATGTAATATATCCAATATGAGTATTAAAATATAAATTATGGTCTACCCTCTTTATAAACATAAATTATTATAATTTTTTTCAAAATTAGGACCTAACTATTTCTTTTCCTTTTCTATTTTCACTTGTTTCTATTTTCAAATTT
Source organism: Schizonepeta tenuifolia (assembly GCA_029490685.1). Classification (NCBI taxonomy): domain Eukaryota; kingdom Viridiplantae; phylum Streptophyta; class Magnoliopsida; order Lamiales; family Lamiaceae; genus Schizonepeta; species Schizonepeta tenuifolia. The sequence goes on from CM055955.1 coordinate 132,862,378, forward strand.
TTTCTTTCTTTTTTTTTCTGTTTTTTTTTTATTTTAAATTTTTCTCTTTTTTTTTTCTTATTTTCCAGATTTTTTTCCGATTTCTTTTTTATTTTCCAATTTTCTTTTCTTTTTTTATTTTCCATATTTCTTTTCTTTTTTTATTTTCCAATTTTTTATTTTTTCTTTTTTCTATTTTTGTTCAGATTTTTTCTTTTTTTCTGTTTTTTTATTTTTCAGATTTCTTTTTATTTTTCAAAATTTTATTTGCCTCTTCGTTTTTTTGTTTGCCGTTTCTTCTTTGGTCAAGATTCGAGCGAGGGGAGCCGAAGGCCTCGGAGCGAGCCAAAGAAATCTAAATTGTTGCCCGACGATTATCCTTATATTAGTAATCGGAGTAAGGCAGAGCCGTAAAATCGGAACCGAAGGCGGAGCCACAAAATCGGAGCAGTATAACTCGAAATAATTGGAATATTCGTCCCGAGAGTACCATGTCATATTTGGAACATCTGGAACTAATTCAACAATCTGTCCCAATTGTATCAAATTTGGAACAATTGACACTAATAAGACTAAATTTGTACCAGATGTACTAGAATAGTTGTTATTAAATTAATAAGACTAAATTTATACCAAATGTACCAAATGCCTCATATCCGATCCGAACCGACCCGCATCCGCCCGCGTCAGACCCGACCCGCTGGGTGTTTGATTAAGGGTATTTTTGTCTCAAATTAAAAAAAAATGACTAAAATTTATAATTTTTAAGTAAGTGAATCAAAATTTATATTTTAATTATCATTATGGCTATTTCAAAATTTGTTAAATTTATATTTGTAGCCAAATTAGAGGCCGGGGCTTAAACTGTAACAATATAGAAATCAACCTTAATTATTGTAAGAGGTACACATTACGGAGGAATTTCGAGAACATTACTGTAAGAGGTACACATTTTGTTAATAAATTAAGTTTTGAAGGCAATAATGTAATTAATTATTGTATATTATTGACACATGGAGTATTAAAATTCTATATATATGCATGGAAGTCAAAGAACAATACCAATAAAAAAAAATTGTATTTTTCAAAGGGGGTAGGGTAAGACTTTATAAACTTGAAACGAATTATTTGGAGTCATAGATTATAGGTGGTTAAGTTTACATCAAGTGCCCCACAATCCTATCAATATTTCTACTGCCAACAAATGGATATAACTGTAATCAATTTGAAATTCCACTTGAACTACCGATCACGTTAATGGTTATAATTTTAATTAAGGACTGACTAATGAGATGGTTCACTTCCAAATAATAAAACTGGGGATTTAATCAAATATGATGATATCAACCCGATATCCTAAAATACGATTTTTTTTCCCATCTGTTATTCAGTTATTCTTTACTATACATGCATGGACCACAAGGGCTAGAGGCTAGAGCTAAATTTCATGTTATGTTTTTTTTCCCTTTTTGGGAAGTTAATTTATTAGTGAGCATTGTTACATAAGATTTGTTTTTATGGGAAAAAGACAGGTGACGTTCGGTTTTAAGATTAATCTTACTCTTACCATATTAATCATACTTATCTGCCCTTTTAAATAAGCTGTTCTAAACATGACCCGTTTCCCCCACTATTTCTGTCCACAGCCGACATTTTTTTCTACAAACTACTGCAGAATTCTTCAACAGAAAATTCCTTGAAATTAAATTGATATATATATAAATATATGAAAATCTAAATAAGTCAGGTACTGCAGTATTAAAATTATAAGACCTTCAAAGTAATAATTCCAATGTAGGGCCGGAAGTATATGATAATCAAGAGTTATTGAGCAAAAATATCTAAACAAAGATGAGTTTCGTAGCTTTCCAAAGTATATTATTAGTAAAATAGGAGGTCCATTGACCATTTTGTCCCTCCCATCCCATTCAGTCGACCATGCACAGTAGATGCATCAACCTATCTACGGGAAGAGAGGAATACTTGAATTAATCATACTTACAGATGTGTTATATTTGTATTTTAACTTCAAATTAAAACCATTAGCTAACGCTAATTTGAATCCAAAAGTGATTAAGTGACAGTATATATGCGATTTTAGATTCATAGTATGAATTATTAATTGTTGAAGTCATTCCTCATAAATAACTTTCGGAGAGTCAGTTATACGGCAAATTCTTACATGGGTGTATATGTAGTATACCCACCCCTCAAATAAAAATATTTTATAATTTAAAATATATTATCAAATATTCTTATGTGAGACTGAGAGGTGAGTGTGCTACATGTACATCCATGTAAGAACTTTTACAGTTATACAAGACTTTTCCAAAAACCAAAGCAAAATATACTAGTAATTTGTTTTTACAATGATCGACAAATAAATAAAATCGTTTCCCGTCTTAACAAAATATTCTAACATATGAAATAATAAAATTCGTTCATTGATATCTTTTCACCTGTTATCGAGTTTTTATTTTGTATTTTACTTTATAAATACACACTTCACATATTATAATTATCTATAATTCATCTAATTTGTAACTGAAATCGTTCGAACTATTAATGAGTGATTAAATTCCACCGGGAATAATCTATTAGTAAAACTTTTGTAAATATTCATACAGTGAATTATAAATAAAAAAAATACATATATAATTAATTTGCTAGATAACTGTTTATATCAGGATTATTTTTAATATGTCCAGGTTGTGACATATCAAAACATACAGTAGTACAAAACGACAAACATGCACGAATTTAACAGCTACCTGTTGGTGAATAAATTTAAATCCTGACTATAATTATTAACAAAACATGTTGTTTATCTATATATATTTGAATTGATCTAAAAAACTTCTATATATTTGAATTAATATAGGATTTGTTACTTAATTATATTGACCTTTTCTTTTGCTGAATTGGTCGGTTTGAATTGTGTCAGAATTATTCAGATTAAACTCTGTTGTACTAACAGCAGCCGTTGGATTCGCTCCATTTTCGAAATACTAGTACTACTATACTCAATTTCTTTTTCTTCAGTTAATTAAAATTAATTTTGTGTACGTTACTTGTACATCATCTCTAATATTTAGAATGTACGTGATAATAAGACAATAATGGTACCTGAATTTAGATAACATAGAAAAAGACTTCGCACATGTGTCAAGACATCAGACATGTGCTCGATTTCTCTGGCACTATAGCTCCCCAAAGTATAAATTTAAATAAAATAAATTTATTCCAAATTGTCACTATTTTTTACTTCATTCATGTCCTAATAACAAACTCGAACTTTATGTACATAATTATTAAAAAATAAGAGTAAAAATACAAAAAGTAGTAAGTATTGCGGTTTTTGAAGAATTAATTCTTTCCATTTTTGACATTGAACTATACTAATGGGATAGACGAAAAAGGAAATAAGAACCTTACTATCAGGACGGTGGGAGTAGTTTCATCCTTGAACTATCGATTTTAATTTATTACTCCTTCCGTATCACTTAATATGTCTCGCTTATTCTAGATGGATCGATCTTTTACTCAGTATGTCTCATACATATTATTATAAAAAAAGACAAAAATTAACCCTTCAAAAGTGATTTAACTACCAACATTCTATCTTTTTATCTTTCTCGTTAATTTTCATGTCCAACAGTAATTGTGACAAAATGAGTGAAATGGAGAGAACATCACAAATTACAAAAATTACGCAAATTTAACCCCAAATAAATTTTTACCATAAGCCTGCCTAGCTAAGTAGGAATGTCGGAATATTGTGATCGTAATAATACAAGTATTTAAAATTTTAATCTCGCATAATTTTGTAAGATATAGTTTGAAGTTGAAGAAAAAAAGTTACATCAGGTTTATACAACATTTGAAAAAAAGAATTATTTTTGTACATATATTTCCACGTCAAATCATGTTCAAATGATTCTAAACTTTAGATGCCAATTTTTTTGTCCTTAACATGCATCATCATAATAGAAAATTAAATTTAATAAATGTATTTCCCCGTCCACGATATGATTGTATACTTGTCATTTCGGATTATTCACGAAATAATTACATATTTTATTTATAGAATTAACAAAATCTACATAAAATATTATATTCTCAATTTTCTGTCCCACTATTCAATTATATTTACAGTAAAATTCTTATTTCACTCACAACAATGCCCACGCTACCTGCTGTTACCAATCAATTTCCTAGAATTCATGCCAAGTTTCCAATCATACTGTGAGATATATTGGTAGTTGGGTTTTTTGTTGTGTGGATTGGGGTGGGTGGGTGGAGGGGTGGGTTGGTGGGCTACTGGGCCATTGCCCCTCATAAATTTTGACAATTTTGTGAAGGAATGTGTGTATTTACGTGTATACGAAGGTTTTATTGTAAATATGTATTCTAGGGGTGAAAAAAATTTTCCATCCGAAAATCCAAATTAAATCAAACCGAAATATAAAATTTGATTTGAATTTTTTGAATTTCAGATCGAATCAAATTCAATTCTTTCAAAAATTTGAATTTCGAATTCGAATCGGATTGATGATTTAAAAAATGAACAAATCTGAAATTCGAATTATATATATAATATATTATTATTTTTATTATTAATTATTAATAATATTTTAATATATTTGTTCAATTTATTATTAATTATATGCCTTATCAATTATTATATTACTAAAAGAAAAACGATTCTTGCTTAAAAAAAAATCCTGCGTGGCACCCTTTATATTCCGCCATTCATATTTATCTAAATTCTCAAATTTTTAAAATTTTAAATATAAAATAATAGATTTTAAATATTTATACTAAAATCTTGTGTTCCACATCGGTTTCTCAATGAAACTTCACTTATTGAAAAGCCTATAAATACTTAGAATCAATGTGTATTTTCTCATCTTTTGCTCCACCAGTTTTATTTGGCCAATTTATTTATTAATCGGCCGAATAAATGACTATATTTTATAATTTAGTTTAATTTAATTTGGTCAATTTATTAATTGTCCGAATAGATAATTATTTTTGTAGGAGTTTTATTTGGCCAATTTATTTATTAATCGGCGGAATAAATAACTACTATATTTTTATAGTTTAATTTAATTTAATTTGGTCAATTTATTAATTGGCCGAATAGATAATTATTTTTGTAGGAGTTTTATTTGGCCAATTTATTTATTAATCGGCCGAATAAATAACTGCTATATTTTTATAGTTTAATTTAATTTAATTTGGTCAATTTATTAATTGACCGAATAAATTATTATTTTTATTAGGGAATCAATTTATTAGTTGACAGAATAAATGGTTTCAAAATAATTTGGATAATTTATTGATTGACCGAATTAAATTTGGAAATAGTCTAATATTTTTTTTATTTAATTTGATAAAAATACTAAGTAATTTCTAATTTGTCAATTAATTAGGTAAAGGGGTCAATTCTCAACTGACGGGTACCTCAACTCGGGATCCCACGTGACACATTTTCATTCTTTATTATTATTAATTTTAAAATTTTCATTTTATTATTTTTTTCATGTATTTTCTAAAATCTAGAATCGTCATAAATTATGCATTTATAAATTAAAATCGTAGTCAACGGGCCAATTCTGATCCGAAACCGTGGCGGTAGACGAGTCAATTCCCAATCGACGATTACCTCAACTCGAGAAATTTTTCATTTTATGCTTTTTTTTCCATGTATTTTCTAAAATCTATAATCGTCATACATGAAATAGTTTTTACGTTATTTGTAGTTGAGTTTCCAACTTTGCATAATCTTTAATTTTAATTAACGAATATTACTATACGATTAAGGACGATAACGAATAGTACAATCATTATTTTTATTAAATTTTTTGATCTATATAAAATTTAAACAAATTTTATAAATTACGCACTTATAAATTAGAGTCGTGGTCAACGGGCCAGTTCCGATGCAGAACTGTGGCGGTAGACTAATATACGGATTTTTTTTCAGAAAGGAATACAAATGACTAATTTTTTAATCAAATTTTTAAACAAGTACGAGTATATAAATTTCAAACAAGTTTGAATAATCCTAAACACATCATCTCAAATTGTTTAATTAATCGTCTCCGTTGGAAAACGTAGAATATGTAGGAAAAATAGCAGAAAAATTACTAATGATTTATCAACGAGCCAATTTCGACCAAGAATCGTGCGCGTAGATGGGCCAATTCAGTACTTGCGGGATAACTTTTTTTTTAAATATATTATATAATTTTGAACTCATAAAATTAAAGATATTTATGGTCAACTTTTATCTTATATCATTGACTAAATAATTTTATGAATCACAATCATTCCACATAAAGTTTTGTAAAAAGGAAAAATTACCATGTACATAGTGAAACAATTCTTGAAGTTCTATTCTCAGTTAAAAAAGTTATTCTCGAAGCTGGTAAAAAAGAAAACGAATGTCATCATTTATTTCTCTATGAATATATTTGGAAGATGATTATTTATATAATACTACAATTTATAATTAAATTTTATTTATAAAATATTGCGTAAATATTTTTGGAATATAGTTATGTATATAATTAAATATTAATTTCAGGTACAAAGAAAACAAATGTCATCATTAATTTTTTTGTGAATATATTTGGAAGATGATTATTTATATAATTTAAAATTAGTATTGTAGTCAATAGGCCGGTTTTAGGTCAGAACAGTCGGGGTAGACGGGATGATTGTGAAGCGGTGGTTTAACTTATTTTTTTTTCTTAATCTTGTGTTGAATTCATAATATGGGGCATTTAGGGTCACTTTCATCTTATAGACAATCTTAGCATTTATAGTATTATTCGCTATCTATATATCTTTTTTTTTTCTCTCTCTCTCTCTCTCTCTCTCTCTCACTACCCGCTCCTTCTCTTGCCTCTTTTTCTTCATAAAAAAGCTAAAAGATTCAGTTTAAGAGCCGCTTTCCTTTGAGAGACAAATATATTTTTGCCCACATCGGTTTTGTAGAAAAATAGAGCTTTGAAAATTATCGAAAGTAATGTGAATATATTAAATTATAATTTTTAACAACCATAATTATATAGGTTTGAGACGTAAACGTATGGTAATATTACTTTTTAATTGAATTTTAGATGTGTTCAAGGGCATATAAATTCTAAGCGAGTTTAGTATATTACATAATCGAATGATTTAACCCTAAAATAATTAACAAATTATATTTTTCTTACTCTATCATATATTAGTACTATCTAATAATTTTATTAATTTTTATTAATATAATTCTCGTCAATTTTTGACGGGTTATACGCTAGTTATTAATAATTGAATATGATGGTCCCGGTAGTGAGTATCTGGTGTATGAGAGGAATATACCAGTAGCAATTTTTCTTGCTTTAAATCTTTTCACTGAGTTAACTGCTCATGACAGTTTGCTCAACAACTGGAAAAGTCAGTTGTAGTTGATCACACAGGTGGGTGCATAGCTGACTTCTTTGACTGAGTGTCAGCTGTGTGGACCAACTGAAGTTTTAAACAGTTTAGCGTATGCGAAAGATAGTAGAATTAAAAGCTCGTTACATAAACTGAAACCTTTGTGAAAACAGGGAAGGTCAAGTTCCCAAAGTTAGTGCAGTGGTGTGCTAGTGCAGTTTGTATGCAGGGTCAGTTGGTTAGGTAACTGAATGTAAAATACTGAATGTAAATGACATAGTATTTTAATGTGGTTCAGAGACTGACCTCCTAGGTCCACGACTTCCTTTTCAGAAAAGTAATCCACTAGATAAGCTTAGTTGTACTTACCAAACGTTCCACTTGGTTTCCGAGTACCAAGCAACCTAACCATTTCGATTACGGGTTCGAACAAGACCTTACAACACTTTTACGGGCAAGTGTACAACCTGGGCTTAGATTATGGGTTCTAAGGGGACCTAGTCTTAGATTGCAGGTTCTAAGGAACCTAGTCTTGGATTGCGGTTTCCAAGGGACCTGGTCTTTGATTACGGGTTCAAAGGGATCTAATGACTTTGATTGCGGGTTCAAAGTCGGACCTAAGGTTTGGGAGTTAGGGGGATATTTTCAACTAAGAAGCCTTCTACACAGAGAGAAGTGGAGGCTTTGTCCTAAGGCTTCGAACTCGATCTTATGGGAGAGAATCCAGTCACACACAATATAAGCAAGAACCTATATTCTAAACTCGATAAAAGAAGGGGCTTTTTGAGAGACTAGATGGAAGAGCGGGAGGAGGTTTAGACACTTGACTTCTATTGGTCTTCAACTGAGGTCTTCTTGTTGGAGAGAGAGAGGTGGTCTGCTGCTGCTACTTCACTCTTGATTTTGTTTCTCTTGGCACTTCTGCTACTTCACGAGCGTGTTTTGGGTCTCAGTTGAGTTCTTCACGAACTGCCTTCGTCAGTCCGGCTGTCTTATTCTGCTTGAAACCTGAAAAGATAAAGTCCTTACGCTCAAACAGTGAGCTCTAGCTAAGTTAAAATTGAAGGGATTCATATACTCGGTTGGGGTCGGTTGCGGTTTTGGTATTAATCGAAACCTTTACTAATTTTCCCAACAGAATATATATGTTCAATTATTATTATTTTTTTTTAATTTAATATATTTCGGATTTTTGAAAATTTTAAACAAAAATTCTTGAGAATTTGGGATCGGATCGGATTTAATGTTTGAATATCAGATTTTTTTTCAGTTCAAATTTGTTCGTATTTCGGATTGGATCGAATCCACTTTATTTAGAAAATCGGATTTCGAATTTCGGTTACGGATCCGAATGCTCCCTAATGTATAAGTTGGATATGCTATACTTATATATAAAGTTATATGTGTGTAATAGATTCATAATTTTTATGAGAAATGGAAAGAATCGCACACGTATATAAATTAAAAGAACATTCCATATCTATACATATTGTACTATGGAGAATAAAGAATCTCATGTGATTATTAAAAGCATGAAGTTTATTTTGCCAAGAAAATATACTTCAGTGTGCAAATATTAAATTTATGTAGAAATTCATCATCTTATAGGGTGGATTAGTTCGCATTACTTTTCAGAGAATACTCGCATGTTATTAACTTCATTCAAATGATATAAGAAACGCTACCAACCCCCATCATCATGCGTAAATTTAGAAATTTCAATTAGATTGATTTATCAGCAGCACTAATTGATGGTCCCGGAACCGAGTATTTGATGTAAGGGAAGGGAGAATACATCAGTAGTAATTTTTGCTTTCAAAATCTTTTCATTGAGTTAACTGCTCAGGTAAATTTGCTCAACAACTGGGAAAATCAATTGGAGCTGCTCTACAACTGAGATAGTCAGTTGGAGCTGATCACACAGTTGGGTGCACAACTGACTTCTTGAACTGATGGTCAGTTGTGTATTCCAACTGAGGTTTCAAAGAGTTTAGCGTTACGGAAGTTGACAATGTTTTCAAACTCGGCCCGACCCGGCCGGTCGGACCAGAAAAACTGTGAATCGGTCATATGGTCGGGTCGGTTTTAATAGTAATTGAAACTTGACCCAATCCGAAGCATCGAACCGCTAAAAATCGGCGACCCGACGACCCGTAAAAATCCGGTCAATAATTTTTTTTTTTTTTAAACTTGACGTTTCAATTCCAGATTTCTAAATTTTCATTTTTCACTTTTCAGTTAACCAACCACATCCCTACTCACTACAACCTCTATCGTATGCAATTAGATGAACTAAGGTCCCGAAAAATAATGATGAGGATGATCTTTGGAATTGAATAAGATTTGTAGTTATTCTTCCATTCTAGCATTCTAGTATATTATAATTTTCTTTAAGAACATACTATGATTTGCTCAAGATGATTCAACATTATATTTACTTTTGGAGTTTGGATTGCTATGATATAACTATGTCTTTTAATTTTTATTTAACTTTTATCTTTAGTATATTTTTTAATTTAATTTACACACACACACACACACACACACATATATGTGAAAATATTAAATTATAATTGATTAACAGATTTTCCGGGTTTTTTTAGAACGGTTCAACCGGTCAAACCGGTGACCTAGTAACTCAATTAACTGATCGATTTACTTGTCGGGCCGGTTTTTAAAACATTGAAGTTGGTGGAAATTAAAGCTAGTTACTTAAACTGAAACCTTTGTGAAAACAAAAGAAGGTCAAGTTCCCAAAACTTAGTGCAGTTTGTGCATGTGCAGTTTGTATGCTGGGTCAGTTGGTTAGGTAACTGAAAGTAAAATACTGAATGAAATACCGAAATGTAAAGGATACAATATTTTAACGTGGTTTAGAGATTGACCTCCTACGTCCACAACTTCCTTTTCCGGGAAGTAATCCATTAGATAAGCTTAGGCGTGCTTATCAAACATTTCACTTGATTTGCGGGTACCAAGCAATCTAACCAGTTCGATTACAGGTTCGAACAAGACCTTACAACCTGAGCTTAGATTACGGGTTCTAAGGGGACTGGCGAGGCTGTCGTTCGCACTCTCAAAATGAATTTGTAGCCTATCCTCACAGCTATATAGTTAGCAAGTAAGTACAGGGTCGATCCACAAGAAGTTGAATGTCACTATCTCTTGAAACCTCCTCCACCTGTTCAGAAAAGTTGGTTTTGCTATCTTGGTCACTAGGGCTCTCTTGCCCAATTCGAGAACTCAATAAAACACTGAAAAGTAAACAGAGAACTTGATCAATAATAAAAGAGACTTGGTCTGGACCTAGACATAGTTAAGTGAAAACCCTAACTTGGTCATTGGTGCAAATATATTCATCACATGCATGCATCGTTAGTTATGGGACTTGAATGCCGAGATCCCTTTTTACTCGTCACGCTCTCAACAAACCCTTCCCTTACCTATCCTTACTTAGTTGGCGACGCACCGCCGGCTCCCTACCTTGGGCAATACCTCTGTCGGAGTCATCGTTCAATTTCTTGCCCAAGGAGCGTTTATCTCTAGAAAGGCCCAACAAGAAATCATCACGTCTAGCCCAATAGGGTAGACACCTTCCTCTAATGCTAATCGATCTTAACTAAGAAGATGTGGAAAACACTCCTACTTCTCAATTGATAGGTGATCTAATATGTCCTAAATGATTAACGGCCTATTAACCTTTTATTCGTATTATCTCATATTTGAACAAGCTCATTAACATTATGGGAACACATGCATGCAATTATCTAGCACAATTTAGACCTCTCAAGCATAGGTTAACACTTAACTGTCTTGCCCAGACCAAGTATAAAAGCTTAGCTAGACATAATCATAAAGTAAAAAACATTCGAATTGACGAAAATCATAAACACTATATTAAAACTTACGAAATACGTGCAGAAACTAAACACGGCCAAAAGTGCCGAATAACAAAGTATGAATAAAAGTATGCTCGTAGAACTTGTTTTTTTCCTCACAAACTCTCGATGAAATTATAGGGAAAATAAGTATAAAAGACGGCGTATGATTGCAGCAGCAGGGTTTCGATATATATAGGCGAGTGCTTAGGGTTTGGACCCCCTAGTCCTTAACATGGAAGGAATTCACGAGCTACCTTGGGATGCAAGTAACACTTGTTAAGCTCGACCCCAACAAAGTAAGTCACGTCTATCTCCAAGAGATCCCTTGCGGATCCTAAATCTAGTCGGATAAGGAAAGATATTTAAGTTAGATCATCTTTTCCTTATCCTTCTAAACCTAGGAGAGAAACTCGCCTGTTGATTAAAACACTCTTCCTATCTGTATTGATCAATATGGCTCTCCCTGACATGCTTCCAAAAATGCTGCTTCTTTTCCCTGTATTGCCCAATTTCCACCTGCAAGGCAGCAGACATCCTCCTGCCCAAAATATGTCCTCCCAGACATAGAAACTAGACAAAACACACAAAAAGACTCGATCTAAACTACCTAAGACCAACACTAAAAAGACATAAAATATGGACTCATCCTGCGCACACACTTAACCCACACTTATCCTCAAGTGTGCACAAACAACTTGCCCAAGACACAAACAAAAGAATAAAAGACTCAAAACACGATCAACACAGAAAAGTTAGTCAAGACAATACAACAATCTTTCATAATAATATGCAAGTGAAGGGAAAAGAGAATGCCATACTATCAAACAAGTCAAGATAGAATTGTGAACTTTTAGGATCTCCTTTCCACACTCATCTCTCATGTCTTTAGCTCTTTTTTTTACACTCATAGACCATCTTGACTTCGGTATCACCATAGGCTTACCTGCCCTTTAAATCTAAAGCTCTTATTTCAAATCTCAGAACTCATCATTAGGACTTTTTAGGTTTTAAGCTTAAGGTAATAGATAAAAAGTATTCAGATCTTGGCTAAGGACAGTTTAAACTCGTATTGGGCAACATGAGTTCCCAACTTCTTTTCAATTCCTCGCCTTTATTTTCCAGGCCCAAGCTTTAACTCTTTTTTTCTGGGGAACTTATAATTTTTTTCTTTTTCTCTTTTTTTAATTTTTTTTTGCTCCCCTTATTTCTTTCATTCTTTCTTAGTTGAGACATAACCCAACTATCAACACAAGACGTCCTGCCCAAGATACACCCCCAATCATTTCATCCCTGTCCATATCCTCTTTATATTGCCCAGGTTCTCCCAACCAAATAAACATCTTTTTAAGGCAGTATCTAGGTAATAGAAAGAATCAATTCGGCTCAAAAAGGGTTATCAAAGGATAATGATTCAAGGTGGTCAATTCAAACTCAATGGGCTAATGAAAGAATGGCTTAAATCATCTAAGTTCAGAGATAATAAACCAAAGTACAGGCAAGTTCTAGTTCCTCCTAATCAAGATGTCTTTAATCTCACACAAGAATGAATTTAATTAAGCTCAAAATCCTCACAGGGTATGTTCACAACTCAATCCATCATGCAAGTCATCTTCTAGCATGCAAAAACTTAGCACTGTTCAACAAGCATCAATTAAGCTCACAAATCATCATACTATCTTGCCCAACAACTCCATGCTGGTCAACACAATTTCATAAATAAAAACACACGGCACAGACACCCCACGCACACACTTTGCTTATAGCAAAGTCCATCCATGGAGGCCTCAACCTTGGACTCAACAAACTTTTTGACCAACTGATGGCTTTCCTACGCACACACTTTGTTGAAAGCAAAGTAATGGACGTAAGAAGGTTAAGACACTAACAAACATGAGTTATTCGTCTACCTCACCACACATTTTGCAAAGCAAAATATGGGTGAGGTATTCGAATAACTCCACAGACACCGACAAATAAAACACTAAGACACTAACACAAAGCAAAAAAAACAATAAAAAACACAGGAGGACATAATTAAGCAGAGGGATCAGAGGCTGACCCTAATTTCAGGTGGCGGGCAAGACTGTTGAGAGTGGCCTGCATGGTCAGTTGCCCATTCCATAGCTCCTTGAGAAACTCCTCCGTCTTGCCCAACCTCTCCAGTACTTCCTTCAACTAGGTGGAGAATGATTCAGCCTCCTCCTCATCATCTTCTTCTTCTTCCTCGATCTCAGAATTCTTGGCCAATCTGGCTGACTTTTTGGGCGGCAGGCGAGCTGAGACTGGTTGATCCTTCTCATGCGCCTCCAGCAGGCGCCATCCTTTCCCATGCTTCACCACCTCCTTCATCCTGCTCAACCTTTCCATGTTGAGCACGTCAGCCGGTGTCACTTCAAAATCCTTCACCTCGTCATGGAGCTCCAGTCCCTCAATGTAGGCTGTCACAAAGTGCCCACATGAGTACTTCTGACTTGCCTTGGCCACTATTACCCTCAGCTGCTCCATCAAGAAGGCTGCAAAGTTCAGCCTCTTCCTGGTCAACATACAGAATAGTATGTACACCTCCTTGTTGGCCAGCGAATTCCCGCTATCTCCCTTGCCAAACATGTTGTAGGCAAGGATCCTATAGGCAATTCGTAGGGCTGGCATCTTCAGATTAGAGGCATTGTTGTCTCCCGACTTGAACTCTGTCCCCACACTGACTTCCTTCCACATCCGGATCCACTACTCCTTGGGCAAGTCCATTGGCACCTTCTTGATTGCCCTTCTGAACTCCGGCCTTTACAGCTCCATCATTGTGGCGAACCCCACAATCTGGTTCACGTCATTCAGCCCAGCCACATATGGCTGCCCATTCAGTGCAAACTCGATCGAGGCCGAGTTTTCTTCTCCATCCAATACGAACTCCAATGAGCCGTACATCTCTCTCACCAAATCCTCATAGATGTGGCACGGTAACGTCAGAAATCTTCCCCAGCCACATCCCTCGTACAGGTTCCTCACTTCACATGCTATGCCCAAGTTGTCCAGGTCGCTAAAATCGACCTCCTTGGGCACGAAAATCTTCCTAGCGGATGAGTCTTACGCCTTCCTGGGCCTCTTCTTTCCTCTTGACTCGGAATCCTCCTTCTTGACCTTCCGAGCGGCTGACCTTGTGATTCTCTCCTCTATTATCTGGACATCGTCATCGTCTTCCGACTCCACCACCCTTTGCCTTTTTCCTGGGTTCTTGGACGAAGGCGTGGCGGCCTTCTTCTCTTCTGTAGATGACTCTCCTCCCAATAACGAGGCAGCCTCAGACGCGGCAGCCTTCGTCGTCTTCTTCCTCTTGGTTTCCTTCCCCTTCCCCTTCTCTTTCTCCTTCTTAGCATCTCGCTCTACCTCCGCGCAGAGCTTGTCGAAGGAATCATCGGATTCCTTCTTCTCCTGTCCTTCCTGCTCTTCCTCCAGTACCTCCATCTCTACGTCGTCGTCTGGCTGTGCTTCTTTCTTCACCGGTGCCTGCTGTGTGTTCTCCGGGGTCTCCTTCGCAGCTTCCTCAACAGTTCCTTCCGGTGTGGCGAAGTTTTCCTCTTCCGATGCCGCTGCTTCTTCTCGCGCTTTCTTTGGTATCGCCATGGCTTCAGCAAGAGCCTTGCTGACGGATTCTTCTACTTCAACTGTGAGGGGGTAGGTTACCACCCACAGTGATGGTTCTGCTTCGGCACAAAGGGTTTCTGACGGCGGTGTTTTTGGTTCGCTGAGATCAATATGGGTGCCATGAGGGATTTTATTGAGTTTGTTTTTTGGGCGAGTTGATACCATTGTGATTTTAGGGTTTGAATTTGGGAAGGAAATCTGCAGAATCCGAAATTGGGGGAGTTGAGGATGGAAAGTGGTGTTATGGCAGTTGAGTTGATGTTTTACGTGGGGAAGTAGAAGAGTTGGAGAGACGGTTGTAGTAGGAAGGCAGACGGTTATAGGGCTAGGGGTAGTATTGAGTGCGGTTGTTACGTCTCACGTGCTATGGCAGTTACTGCCTCTTCAGCTGTGTTGCCCAAGTCACTCGCTTAGCCCAGAGCGCCGTTCTTGCCCTCTTGCGCACACACTTTGCTCAAAGCAAAGTGTCAATCCTCATTCTTCCTCTTGCCCAGTACCTGTTTCCTGCAACTTACCAACACACTTCTATGCACAAGGCAAAAGCACTAAATCCTATAGTTAGACATTTCTACCCATAATGGAATTAAAATACGCCTAAGTTTGATGAAAAACATTAAAATTATGGCTATTTTAATCCCTATCTCCCCCTTTTTTTTTGAAAGAAAGGAAACAATGCAAAATTAAAGAAAACTGAAAAGTAAAAGAAAACATACCAGGTTACCTCCTGGTCAGCGCCCTAGTTACTGTCGTGGGCACGACGTCCTTCTTGCCTAAGTTAGGGCTCCATATCACAGAGGAATTTCAGTCTTTCTCCATTGACTTTGAAAATCTTCCCCGAGCTTGCATTCCTCACTTCCACAGCCCCATTTGGATATGTGGCTTGAACTTCGAACGGACCAACCTACTTGGTCGATAGTTTCCCTAATATAAGCTTGAACTTGGACTGGTATAGAAGAACTTATTGCCCAGGTTCAAACTTCTTGACCTTGATCAATGCATAGTGAGCCTTCTTCATCTTCTCTTTATACAACACGGCATTGTCGTATGAATTTAGTCTGATTTCCTCAAGCTCCTGCAGTTGAAGCTTCCTGGCTTGGCCAGCCTTGTCTTTGATCTCCAAATCGAATTTCTGAAGCAACAGGATCCATCTTATCAGTCTGAGCTTGGTTTCTTTCTTTGCCATGAGAAACTTCAGGGCTGAATGATCAGTGTAGACTATGGTCTTGCCCCCGAGCAGGTATGATCGAAACTTCTCGACAACGAACACCACAGCTAGTAACTCCTTCTCCGTCGTGGAATAATTGCATTGGGCAGGATTAAGAGTTCTTGATGCGTAGTATATGACATGATTCACTCTTCCTCTCTTTTGCCCAAGAACAGCTCCTACTGCGTAGTCACTCGCATCACACATGACCTCAAATGGCATTTTCCAATCCGGAGGTTGGATGATAGATGCTGACACTAAGATTTCCTTAAGTGTGTGGAAAGCCTTCTTGCAATTTTCATCAAAATTTCACTCCACTTCTCCTTGTAATAGTCTAGTCATGGGCTGCGCGATCTTAGCAAAGTCCTTAACGAACCTCCTATAAAATCCTACATATCCAAGGAAACCTCTTAACTGCTTCACATTGCTCGGATAAGGCAACTTGGCGATGACGTCTGTCTTGGCCTTGTCGACCCCTATCCCTCTTTCCGATATGATATGTCCAAGGACTATTCCCTCCTTAACCATGAAGTGACACTTCTCATAGTTCAAAACTAAACCCTTTTCCACACAGCTTTTCAGCACCATCTCCAAATTGTGTAGACACTTATCGAAATTCGATCCATAGACAGTAAAGTCGTCCATGAACACCTCTATATATGTCTCGAGCAAATCTGAGAATATGCTCATCATACATCTTTGAAATGTGCCAGGAGCGTTGCATAGACCAAACGACATTCTTCTATACGCAAATGTACCAAATGGGCATGTGAAAGTGGTCTTGCCCTGGTCTTCTTCCGCGACCCAGATCTGCATGTAGCACGAGTAACCATCAAGAAAACAAAAATACTTGTTGCATGCCAACCTTTCGAGCATCTCATCAATGAAAGGTAACGGAAAGTGATCCTTCTTGATCTTCTGATTCAGCTTCCTATAGTCAATACAAACTCGCCATCATGTTTGCAACCTGGTTGCGACCATTTTTCTTTGCTCGTTCTCCACCACTTGAATTCCAGACTTCTTGGGCACGACGTGCACTAGACTAACCCATCTACAGTCAGAGACCGAGTAGATTATTCCCAGGTCTAACAGCTTCAAGATTTCTTTTATTACTACTTCCTTCATTGCTGGATTTAGTCTTTTTTGAGGATCTCTAATGGGTACAACGTCTTCCTCGAGCAAGATGTGATGTCTGCACACAGTGGGTTATGTTGGCCAATGTCCAGCCAATGGCCAACTTGAACTCCATCATGACTCATTTCACTCGCTCTTTTTCCTCAATGGACAACTCTGTACTTATGATAACCGGTAGTGTTTCTTCTTCTCCCAAGTAGATGTATTTCAAGTGGCTGGGTAAGGTCTTCAATTCCAACTTGGGTGCTTTCTCGATTGATGGCATCAATCTGTCCTCTTGATTTAATGTAGGTATCACCAATGGTTCCACCCTCCTTACTAGTTCTGCCTCTCCTCTCAAATAGTGAACTACTTCAACTAGCTCAACAGACCCGTCTTGGGCAACAACCTCCGTTAGGCCAATTTGCAGGACTACATCCGGCCTATCTTTAATTGCTATTTCTAGCCAAAACTCATCCACCATCTGGTCAATATGATCAATATTGTGAACCATCTCTGCATCACTAGGCTGTTTCATGGAGTTGTAGATGTCGAATGACACTACTTCTTCTCCGAACTCACATGTTAGCTTCCCTGTATCACAGTTGATTCTGGTGCGAGCTGTTTTCAAGAACGATTTGCCTAGCAACATTACCGGTGCCCTGTGTGATGATCTCCCCATATCCAGGATGTAGAAATCAACTGGGAAGATTAAATCTCTGACCCTGACCAATACGTCCACTAGAATTCCCTCTGGCCAAACAGTTGACCTACCCGCTAGTTGAATTGCCACCCTTGTAGGTTTGAGTGGTCCCATCCTTAGATCATCATACATTGACTTGGGCATGACGTTGATTGATGCTCCAAGATCCAACATAGTCTTCTTTATCTTCATATCTCCAATGATGCATGGAATGTAGAACATCCCAGGGTCAGTGCACTTGGTCGGCATGGGTGTATCTTGCAACACTGCAGTTACATTCTCACTCACTTGGAACCTTGCATCGTCTGTATACTTAATCTTCTTTGTGCATAATTCCTTTAGAAATTTAGCACACTTGGGCATCGATTGTAAGGCGGTCAAGAGGGGTATGTTGATCTCGACCTTTTGAAACATCTTGGTTAGCTCCTTCATCTCATGTGCTTCTTTATCCTTTGCAAATCGTCCTGGGTAAGGGGCTTTTAGCTCATAGGGTTTGAACTTGGCCACATTATCAGCCTCCTTCATTGCTTTAGCTATAATTTCGACTGCATCGAGTTCAGAAGAACGGTCTTCCTAGCAACATTACCGGTGCCTTGTGTGATGATCTCCCCATATCCAGGATGTAGAAATCAGATGGAAAGATTAAATCTCTGACCCTGACCAATACGTCCTCTAGAATTCCCTCTGGCCAAACAGTTGACCTATCCGCTAGTTGAATTGCCACCCTTGTAGGTTTGAGTGGTCCCATCCTTAGATCATCATACATTGACTTGGGCATGACGTTGATTGATGCTCCAAGATCCAACATGGCCTTCTCTATCTTCATATCTCCAATGATGCATGGAATGTAGAACATCCCAGGGTCAGTGCACTTTGTCGGCATGGGTGTATCTTGCAACACTGCAGATACATTCTCACTCACTTGGAACCTTGCATCGTCTGTATACTTGATCTTCCTTGTGCATAATTCCTTCAGAAACTTAGCACACTTGGGCATCGATTGTAAGGCGGTCAAGAGAGGTATGTTGACCTCGACCTTTTGAAACATCTTGGTTAGCTCCTTCATCTCCTGTGCTTCTTTATCCTTTGCAAATCGTCCTGGGTAAGGGGCTTTTAGCTCATAGGGTTTGAACTTGGCACATTATCAGCCTCCTTCATTGCTTTGGCTCTAATTTCGGCTGCATCGAGTTCAGCTCTTCTTCTTATGTCTGCTGCTTCTCTTTCAACTTGGGCCCTTTTCTCAACTGACAATTCTTGCCATAGCTTCTCAACATCACCAGATCCTATGGGTGCCTCTTCGTACTTCTCTGATTCAGCCTCTTCTTCTTGTTCCAGATCGACATCTTGCCCGAGAGACTGTTGTTGCCCAGATGCAGCTTTCTGAGGTTCATAGTGGTCAGGCTCTCTTACTTCAGACAACTTAGCTCTACTACACAATGTGATAGCATTAACTTGAGCCTTCTTTATCTCCACTTGAGATGGAGGTTCTCCTTTCCCTCCATTCAACATTGACTTGATCTGGGAGATTGATTCTACCAAATGGCTCAACGTGCCATTGATGTCTCTCATGCCTCCTCTTGTCTCCATGCGAAAACTGTCCAATTCCTGATACCTCTTCCTTTGTTCCGCTGCAAGTCTCTCCACTTCACTCCTTAGGGTATCCCTTGGCTGATCTCGATTGTGTGGAGGTACGTATGGTTGCTGTGGTGGTTGCCCTTGTTGAGGTGCATTTAAGTAGTTGTTGTTCCCATACCTCAAATTGCCATTGGGCCTCCAAGGTCCATTGTTGAAGTTCCTTCGCTGCCCAACATCTCCTTGCTGGTATGGTTGCCCTACTGCATTGACTTCCTCATCTTCATACAATGACGGGCATCGGTCAGTGGGGTGAGTATTGGCAGCACAAAGTTCACACTTCATAACCCTCTTCCTGAGAATCTGTCCAGGGTTCTCAGTAGCATTGTTCTTGTTCTGCTTCATCATCTCCTTCATCATAGATACCAGGATATCGAATTTAGGATCACTGCTGGTTGGTTCGTGTGTCCTGGCATGATGGTCTCATCTTAGTTTCTCTTTCTGTCTGCCATCTCAGCAAACAATTTAAAGATTTCACTGGGTGGTTTGTTGATCACGTTGCCTCCACAGGCTGCATCGATCCAGTCCCGCTCAGATTGCCTCAGCCCATTCATGAAAGCATTAATCAAATCCTTGTCACCCAAACCATGTTGAGAGCACCTTGCAATTAGCTTCTTGTACCTTGAATGGTAGTCATAAATAGATTTTTCATTGCCCATCTTTATGTTCTGAATTGCAGCTCTAGCATTTTGGATACGGGCAAAAGGGTAGTATTGCTCAAGAAACTTCTGCTGCATTTGTTGCCAAGACGTTACACTGTCTTGGGGTAATTGGTAAAGCCACTCCCTTGCCCCATCTTGAAGTGAGAATGGGAACGTCAGGAGTCGAATGTATTCCCTCAGTGTGTTTTCAGCAGCAATGTGCACGGTACGCATTGCCATCTCAAAGTCCTGTAAGTGGCGTTGTGGATCCTCTCCGGGCAAGTCACTGAACTTGGGCAAGATCTGTATCAAAGAGTGCTTCAGCTCCCAACTGTTAGGGATAGCAGGCAAAGTGATGCCTGCTGGGTTTAGATTGACATCCGTTGGAAACATGATTTCCTTCAGAGTCTTCTCAGGATCAGGTTTGATGGTCCCGATACGAGTTACTGGTGTATGGGGGGGGGGGGGGGAATACACCAGTCTGGATTTTTCAACTTTGAAAGCTTAACCCCCGAAAAACTTCAACTGAGTAAAGAAAGTCTCAGCTGGATTCACAACTGAGTAAGAGAACTCAGCTGTGAGAGTGGTGCCGTGCGGAATGTGGTGGAAATTATACTCGTAAAATAACTCACGCTTTTGTGCAAGGTTGGTCAATAACCAAGACAGTTGATATGTAAAGATGCAGTTTGTATGTCGGTTAGTTTGGTCAGTTGAATATGCAATAAGTAACTGAACAGAAATAAACACAGACACACAGGATTTACGTGGTTCGGAGAGAACTCCTACGTCCACGGGGAGATATGAGTCCACACACCTCAGTCCAAGTTCTTCTGGACAGTTCCACACAGCTTACGCGGGCTGTGCAACCGTTATAATAAGTTTACGGGTACTTATCAACCTTTACAGTTAAGTTTACGGGTACTTAACAACCTAGGTCAAGTTTGCGTGTACTTGACAACCTATGCTAAGTTTACGGGTACTCAGCAACCTATCTACTCAGTTACAGGAAGAGTAGGATCCTAACAAATACTTTTTAGGGTGTGTGTGTGGGTGGGTTTTCCAACTACAGCTCGAACACGAATGTGAGCTGGATCTATGGCTTGACGAATGAACACTCAAAACTAAGATCTAAGACAGATTATAATTCTATGAACCCTCAGCTACTAATGTTCTACCACTCGGAACTCTCAGTTGCTGATGCTCTTAGAATATGATTTTGCAGATTTTCTTTGCTCTTGTTTCTCTCGTGGGTGCACTTCAAATTTTCTCTATCTCGTGAATCTGTCGAATGAATGAATGCCTCTATTTATAGGCGGAGAGAATCAACTAGCCGTTGGAGGAGCCGTTGATCTCTGTTCTTTGATAGTGATGGCTTGTCTCTCATCTCTGCAGACTTTCCCGATATGGCATCTGTGCTCTTCTGCTTTCCATCTGAGACAACCTTGTGTTGGGCCAAATGGGGTAATGATTGAACGGTCAAACCCTCACATGATTTCCTTTCTGAATTTCAAATTCAGACCTTTCTGATAGTCAACCTTGGTCAGTCGGTTGAAAATCTTGATCTTCATCTGAGTGGTCTTCAGCTGATGTTCTATCTGACTGAACCGTTGAACTCTCAGCTGACTTTCAACTTCATCCTTTTTGTAACCACTCTGTCATACCTTCCCTCTTGGTCGGATGGCTTTCTGTAACTGATGTTGAACCGTTGGCTTGAACTCTCAGTTGTATATAAGTCTTCCTCCTTTTGGCATAACTCTATCATCAGTCAGAGTCTTGTAACTGATGTTCCATCTGAACGGTTTGACTTGAACTCTCAGTTTCAACTGATGTTCCTCATCCGATCTTCCATCCTGGGTTGTATCCGAGTGTTGCTATGTTGCCGTCTTCAGCTGGAGACCTGTAAAGATAAAATCTTAACATTGCTCAAACAGCGAGCCTAACTGCTAATATTAAGAGCTGACAATATCTACTCGGTTGGGGTTAGTTGGTTTTGGAATTCATCAAAACTCATACTAATAAATTTCCCAACAAGGTTGTTGTCGCGCCATCTTCTCTTCTTCAGATTGCTCGCGATCTGAATTTGGTGGTGACTTCTCCTCGTCACTCGCCAGTTCCTCCGCTCGTGCTTGTTTCTCAGCTTCCCTCTTTAGTTTCCTCTGTACCTTGAGGTACTTCTCCGGTTCAGGATGGTACTTCAATTTACCGTCGATCCAAACAGGGTCAGAGACAAACATGCACAGGGTCTCTCCCTCAAGAGACAGTTCAAAATTAGCTTTCCAGCAACGGCGTCAATATTGACGAGGCTGTCGTTCGCACTCTCAAAATGAATTTGTATCTTATCCTCATAGCTATATAGTTAGCAAGTAAGTACAGGGTCGATCCACAAGGAGTTGAATGTCACTATCTCTTGAATGTCACTAGGGCTCTCTTACCCAATTCGAGAACTCAATAAAACACTGAAGAGTAAACAGAGAACTTGATCAATAATAAAAGAGACTTGGTCTGGACCTAGACATTGTTAAGTGAAAACCCTACTTTGGTCATTGGTGCAAATATATTCATCACATGCATGCATCGTTAGTTATGGGACTTGAATGTCGAGATCCCTTTTTACTCATCACGCTCTCAATAAATCCTTCCCCTACCTATCCTTACTTAGTTGGCGACGCACCGCCGGCTCCCTACCTTGGGCAATACCTCTGTCGGAGTCATCATTCGGTTTCTTGCCCAAGGAGCATTTATCTCTAGAAAGGCCCAATAAGGAATCATCATGTCTAGCCCAATAGGGTAGACACCTTCCTCTAATGCTAATCGATCTTAACTAAGAATATGTGGAAAACACTCCTACTTCTCAATTGATTGGTGATCTAATATGTCCTAAATGATTAACGGCCTATTAACCTTTTATTCGTATTATCTCATATTTGAACAAACTCATTAACATTATGGGAACACATGCATCCAATTATCTAGCACAATTTAGACCTCTCAAGCATAGGTTAACACTTAACTGTCTTGCCCAAACCAAGTATAAAAGCTTAGCTAGACATAATCATAAAGTAAAAAACATTCGAATTGACGAAATCATAAACACTATATTAAAACTTACGAAATACGTGCAGAAACTAAACACGGCCAAAAGTGCCGAATAACAAAGTATGAATAAAAGTATGCCCATAGAACTTGTTTTTCTCCTCACAAACTCTCGATGAAATTACAGGGAAAATAAGCATAAAAGACGGCGTATGATTGCAGCAGCAGGGCTTCGATATATATAGGCGAGTGCTTAGGGTTTGGACCCCCTAGTCCTTAACATGGAAGGAATTCACGAGCTACCTTGGGATGCAAGTAACACTTGATAAGCTCGACCCCAACAAAGCAAGTCACGTCTATCTCCAAGAGATCCCTTGCGGATCCTAAATCTAGTCGGATAAAGAAGATATTTAAGTTAAATCATCTTTTCCTTATCCTTCTAAACCTAGAAAAGAAACTCACTTGTTGATTAAAACACTCTTCCTATCTGTATTGATCAATATGGCTCTCCCTGACCTGCTTCCAAAAATGCTGCTTCTTTTCCCTGTATTGCCCAATTTCCACCTGCAAGGCAGCAGACATCCTCCTGCCCAAAATATGTCCTCCCAGACATAGAAACTAGACAAAACACACAAAAAGACTCGATCTAAACTACCTAATACCAACACTAAAAAGACACAAAATATGGACTCATCATGCGCACACACTTAACCCACACTTGTCCTCAAGTGTGCACAAACAACTTGCCCAAGGCACAAATAAAAGAATAAAAGACTCAAAACACGATCAACACAGATTAGTTAGTCAAGACAATTAAGCAATTAAGCAAGAACCTATATTTTAGACTCGATCAAAGAAGGGGCTTTTTGAGAGGCTAGATGAAAGAACAAGAGCAGGTGTGAACAAGAGACTTCTATTGAGGTCTTCTTGCTGGAGAGTAGGGTGGTCTGTTGCTTCTTCTTTTCTTCACCCTGCGCGATTCAATCAGCGTGTTACTCTTTCCTCTCTCTAAACTCTCCTCTCAGAGCTTTTATGTGGAGACCTCTATTTATAAAGGGAGATCTAATTAGCCATTGGAAAGAGCCGTTTGGTATCTGCCAAAAGCATGGCACTCCACCTCTTTTCTGGAAACTTTCCTAAAATGACAATTGTGACCTTCGCTTTTTGCGCATCTCTGTTGTCGGTCCATTTATAGTAACTTCTCTAGCTGACTACTTCTGAGTAGATTTGAATTTGGACTTCAACTCTTCCGCCTTCAATGTTTTCAAAGTCTTCTCTTCTCAACTTTGCGACGTGTGACTTCGACACAACTTCTCTTCACGCTTGAGCTGCATGGGTCAGTTGATGAGTCAACTGAGTTGTTGTCCAACTGAGTTCGTGATTCAGCTGAGCTTGTGGGTCAACTGAGCTCATTCTCCAACTGAGCTCATGATCTCAACTGAGTTCTTCACGAACCGCCTTCTTCAGTCCGACTGTCTTCTTTTACTTGAAACCTGTAAAGATAAAATCCCTACGCTCAAATAGTGAGCTGTAGCTAAATTCAGACTGATGACTTTCATCTACTCGGTTGAGATCAGTTGAATTTTGGGATAAATCAAAACCTTTACTAATTTTTCCAACACCAGTATAATTGAGTACTTTCTCCGTACACATCACAATTGTCGTAATCTATATATTATTAAAACCGTAGTAAATTTGAGGTCTCTCCTTGATTTTAGGTCTTACATGGCGCTCTCTTCATTCAGTATTTTTATTTATTTTAAATCATCATTTAAATATTTTTAATTCATATAATTAGATTATTCAGTATTTATATCATATAGTTAAAACTTCCATTGTTATTTAGTATCTCATATGGAATTAAAACCTTCCCTTTTTTCTCAATTAATAATTGTCAAACTATCTTTAATTGAATTGCCCCAATCTAAATACAATCGTGTGCTATATTATTGTTAGTTTCTTTTGTTTATTTGCTCTCGAGTTTTTATTTATTTTAAATCATCATTTTAAGTTAATTTTTATTCATGCACTAATATAAAATAATTCATCTACTAAAATTGCTTAGAATTTATATCCCTTGAATACATCTCAAATTCAATTAAAAACTAATTTTACCACATATTTACGTCTCAAACCCATATAGTTATGTTTGTTAAAAATTATAACTAATATAAAATAATTCATCTACTAAAATTGCTTAAAATTTATATCCCTTGAACACATCTCAAATTCAATTAAAAACTAATTTTACCACATATTTACGTCTCAAACCCATATAGTTATGTTTGTTAAAAATTATAACTAATATATTCTCATTACTTTCGATAATTGTTAAAGCTTTGTTCTTCTACAAAACCGATGTGGGCAAAAATATATTTCTCTCTCAGATGAAAGCGACTCTTAAACTGAATTTTTTAGCTTTTTATGAAGAAAAAGAAACAAGGGAAGGAGCGGGTAGTGAGAGAGAGAGAAGATATATATAGATAGCGAATAATACTATGGATGTTAAGATAAGTGACCCTAAATACTCCACATTATGAATTCAACACAAGATTAAGAAAAAAAAATAAGTTAAACCACCGCTTCACAATCATCCCGTCTACCCCGACGGTTCCGACCTGGAACCGGCCTATTGACTACAATACAGATTTTAAATTATATAAATAATCATCTTCCAAATATATTCACAAAAAAATTAATGATGACATTTGTTTTCTTTTTACCTGAAATTAATATTTAATTATATATATAACTATATTCCAAAAATATTCACATTCACACAATATTTAATAAATAAAAATTTAATTGTAAATTGTAGTTTTATATAAATAATCATCTTCCAAATATATTTATAGAAAAATAAATGATGACATTCGTTTTCTTTTTTACCAGCTCCGAGAATAATTTTTTTAACAGAGAATAGAACTTCAAGAATTGTTTCACTATGTACTTGGTAGTTTTTCCTTTTTACAAAACTTTATATGAAATGATTGTGATTCATAAAATTATTTAGTCAATGATATAAAATAAAAGTTGACCATAAATATTCTTAATTTTATGAGTTCAAAATTATTAATATATTAAACAAAATGTTGTCCCGCAAGTACTGAATTGAACCATCTACGCGCACGATTATTGGTCGGAATTGACTCGTTGATAAATCGTTAGTAATTTTTCTGTCAATTTTCCTACATATTCTACATTTTCCAATGGAAACGATTAATCAAACAATTTGAGATGATGTGTTTAAGATTATTCAAATTTGTTTGAAATTTATATACTCGTACTTGTTTAAAATCCAATTAAAAAATTAGTCATTTGTGTTCCTTTCTGAAAAAAGTCCGTATATTAGTCTACTGCCATAGTTCTGTGTCGGAACTGGCCCGTTGACCACGACTCTGATTTATAAGTGTGTAATTTACAAAATTTATTTAGAATTTATATAGATCCAAAAATTTAATAAAAATAATGATTGTACTATTCGTTATCGTCCTTAATCGTATAGTAATATTCGTTAATTAAAATTATAAATTATGCAAAGTAGGAAAACCCAACTACAAATCACGTAAAAATTATTTCATGGACGACAATTATAGATTTTAGAAAATACATGGGAA
Organism: Schizonepeta tenuifolia; assembly: GCA_029490685.1. Classification (NCBI taxonomy): domain Eukaryota; kingdom Viridiplantae; phylum Streptophyta; class Magnoliopsida; order Lamiales; family Lamiaceae; genus Schizonepeta; species Schizonepeta tenuifolia. The sequence continues at coordinate 132,889,248 of CM055955.1, forward strand.
AAAAGCATAAAATAAAAAATTTCTCGAGTGTCGGTTGGGAATTGGCTCGTCTACCGTCACGGTTCCGGGTCAAAATTGACCCGTTGACCACGATTTTGATTTATAAATGCGCAATGTATTACAATTCTAGATTTTAGAAAATACATGAAAAAAATGAATAAAATGAAAATTTTAAAATTAATAAGAATAAAGAATGAAAATGTGTCACGTGGGATCCCGAGTTGAGGTACCCGTCAGTTGGGAATTGGCCCTTCTACCTAAATAATTGACAAATTAAAAATTACTTTTTTTATCAAATTAAATAAAAAAATATTAGACTATTTTCAAATTTAATTCGGTCAACCAATAAATTATCTAAACTATTTTGGAACCATTTATTTTGTTAACTAATAAATTGGTTTTCTAATAAAAATAATTATCTATTCGGTCAATTAATAAATTGACCAAATTAAATTAAATAAAACTATAAAAATATAGCAGTTATTTATTCGGCCGATTAATAAATAAATTGGCCAAATAAAACTTCTACAAAAAATAATTATCTATTCGGCCAATTAATAAATTGATCAAATTAAATTAAATTAAACTATAAAATATAGTTATTCATTCGGCCAATTAATAAATAAATTTACCAAATAAAACTGGTGGAGCAAAAGATGAGAAAATACACATTGATTCTAGGTATTTATAGGCTTTTCAATAGGTGAAGTTTCATTGAGAAACCGATGTGGGACACAAGATTTTAGTATAGATATTTAAAATCTATTATTTTACATTTAAAAATTCAAAAATTTGAGAATTTAGATAAATATGAATTGAGGAATATAAGGGGTGCCACGTAGGATTTTTTCAAAGTAAGAATCGTTTTCCTTTTCATAATATAATGATTCATCCCACATCGCTTCTTAATAAAGACTCTACACTTGAAAGTCCTATATAAATACTCAAAACTAATTTTTATTTTCTCACTGCAAAATTATTTTGCACAACCATCTTTTCTTGATCAATTCATTAGTTGGCCAAATACATACTTTTTTTTTATTAAAACTTATTTGATCAATTATAAAGTTATCAATATTAATTTGATTTAAGTTTACTAATTATTAGAAAATATTAATTTTCAAGAACGTAACTTATTTTCAATATATTAATTATCAATAATAAAATAATGTTTTTTTATTCCATTACATGATATTTATATTCTCAATTGTTCTATATTCTTGTCATCTACACAAATAAATTATGCAATATTATTGATTTTTTGGTTATTAATCTATGAATTAAAAAGCATTAAATGAAGATTTAATATATTGAGAAAGCAACACGTAGGACCTAAAATTAAGGGAGAATTCGAATACGCAATTATTTAATAATGATTTGTCGAGAATTTTTTTTGCCCCAACAACGAGATGATTCATGTAATATTTCACAACGAGTCGATGATAGAACAACTATCTCCGCATGGTACGTCTGATCCCATCATCGTTCGAACAATTGATGAATTGTAATACAATAGGGATATAACAATCCAAATACCATCCATTATTGATCTTTATTATTATTATTATTATTATTATTATTATTATTATTATTATTATTATTATTATTATTATTATTATTATTGTATCTTGATCTATTATGTAAACTTCGTCTAATAAAATATGTAGTATTCACTAATCCGAAGAACTTATTAAAAATGATTGGTATAATGTATTTCTGACGAAGCCGTCGTTTAGCCTCGTGCAAATAATATTTGTTTTCTCCTTTTGCCCAATAGGCAAGTAGTCAGTAACAAGTAGAGGTAGATCCCACGAGGAATTGGTGTAGTCTTCTCTTCGATGTCACTAAAGTAGTGGATTTTCACTGTAACTCAAAACTGAAATCTAAACAAGAAACTTATCAAATAACAAAAGTACTTGGATTGGATTTGAATCATTGATCCTAATTACTTCACTCGTTCATCGGTGCAAGAATATTCAATTACAATCTTTTATCACTTGGTTTTAAGCAAAGATTAATTCATGCCCTAATGGTCACGAGGTCACAACATGAATACTCTAAGTCTTTATCTATCAGATTAAATAGATCTCGACCAGAAGGCAAGATCTCTTCTGTTGATCAACACAGTCACGAAAACACTTCAACAACTGTATTGCCCAACATGCATTAAGAACGAATCAGATCCAAGACAGTCAAGAGGTAAGTCAATACCGACTGCTCTCCAACACTAATTATCTTCTTGGGCACAAGAGACTCTCTCGAGTTATATCCCCATATCTATTATTGCCTTAATCTCAATATCTAATTGGTGTACAAGCAATTATCAATTTTGATCAAGAACTAATTATTAGACCTAAGTGTTTCGGGAATAAAAATCATGCAACGAACTAAACCGATTAGACCTAACGAGTTCAAACAAAGTAATTAGATTCAAATTTTCTACTCCAATCCAAGCAAAGGAATTTAGCTAGACATAATAATAAACGAAAGCACAAAGGAAATTATAGTAAACATACTTGAATAAATTCTGAAAAGAAAACTGATCAACAGCGAAGTCAACAACGTAGGTCTTGGTCAACAGCCAACAACAGAAATCTAAAGTAAAATACTAAAAACGAATCTAATTTAAGAATTCTCGAAACTTAAATGCAAACTAACTAAGAACTAATAAAAGACAATATGAAAGTGGTGGTGGTCGTCGTGGTAGTGGTGTGAAAGTAGTCCATATTTATAAGCCAAGGAATTAGGGTTAGGTTAGAATCCTTGTTGGTTAACGACTCTTTCCATCTTTATCCGCCTCTTTCCTTGTATGGATTGCTGGGAATTTATTTCCTTCTCATGGTAGATATCTCCTAGATCACGTTCAATTAGGATAAGGAAAGAAAAGTTTCAATCCTTATCCTCTTTTTTGTAGAGAAAGAAATTTGTTGCTGCTTCGACTCACATCTTTACTTCAATGTCTGCATCCTGTATCACTTCCCATGCTGACCAAGATTCTGGCTCCTTCGGGTACTCTGTCTGTTGGCTTCAAGAATATGGGGAGGTGCTTCCTGACTTGTAGATTGAATAAAACGTTGTTGCCCAGCTACAAGCTTCCAGCCCTATGCCCATTTGCATTGTATCGCCATCTCAACATCTCAACAACAGATTTTCACCGGTTTTGCCCAAGATCCACTGTGATGTGTTTCTTTCCCCAACATCATATAAACAAGTTTTCTGCCGGTTTTTGCCCAACATCTATCCTGTAATGCCATGCACATACTTTCTCGACTTTGTGTCCTCCGAAACACATATTGACTTGAAAAGACTCAAAACATAAGGCAAAAACACAAGAAAAATGAACACAGATTTGGGTTCATCACACCCACACACTTGAATCACACTTGCCCTCAAGTGTGCAATTGCAATGATTTTGCCAAGACTCACACACGGAAAAGACAAATCAAGAACACTGACTCAAAACACAAGTTAACAAGTTAGTCAAAACAGTGTACAAAATATGCAAAGAGATATTGCCATCAGATAAGTCAAGATAGAGTTATTGAGCAGCAAGGGAATCCTCACCAGCACTCATCTCTCAAGTGTATAGGGTTAATTGCATACGCTCTTGACCAACATCAACAATGTTTTTCCATAGGCTTGCCTGCCCTCTACATCTCTACTTTTTTTTGAACAAAATTGAAATTACTTATCCTTAGGACTTTATTGGGTTGTAACGTGGCTTAAGGCAAAAGGTAGGATAATTTGGAATTTGGCTATGTCAAGAACTCAATTCTTGGGTAACAAGGATGCCCTAGATTCTGTACTCCCTCAAACACAACATTGGGCCTAGCACACTTATTATTTTTTATTTAGGACTTAAGAGCACATATATATTTTTTCTTTTTTTTTTTGCTATTTTTTTCTTCTTTTTTTCTCTTTTTGTTTTTACTAAGTCATTAACCCAACACCTCTAATCTAGGTGTTATTGCCCAACAACAGCTATCCCAACATTTTCCTTTCATCCTTTTCTTCCTCTAAACCTGAGTTCTTGACCAAAAAGGTATCAAATTCAGGCTCATATAAGTGAATAGAAAGAATTCGATTCAAGCTCAAGGGGGCTACACAAAGGATAAACGTTTAGGTAGGTAATTTTAGGCCATGGGCCATATGAACAAAAATTGCCTATCTCATCAAAGTAATTTCAACCAAGTTACATAAAGCTTCACCAAGAGTTGCAGGCAAGTTCTAGATCAATTTGTCTTATTAGTCATTATCACACAAGAAAGAAACAAACACTGCATATGCATAAGGCAGTCAACAGCTCAAATCCTCACAGTTTTTGCTCAAAAACTCATTCCATCATACCTATCTACATACGACAATCTCAACATACCTATAACCATACCTATCTTGACCTACAATATCAACATGCTGATCAACAACTTTTAAAAACACATTTTAACAGACAACATCCCAACACCCACACACTTTGCCTTCGGCAAAGTGGTAAAATGTAGGGCAAAATAGACACTAAAAATATTTTGTCTCAATAAACCAACAACGACCCCACCCACACACTTTGCTTTCAACAAAGTGAGTAGGGTTTTGACCAAAAAAAACTCAATAAAATCAAAAGACACAACAAAACAAAATCAAAAACAAAACCTAAACTAAAACACAAGGGAGGAAACAAGAATCAAAAAAAAAAAAGTATGACAAAACACCTGAATGTGTCGTGGACAAAATACGTGTTGCGAACAAAATGAGTAGCTTGGACGGTCACCATATGTGTTGCTCAACTTCTTCCATTCTGGTCAAGATCCCAAGGTTCGCGACTCCTTGTTTCTTGGGCAAAGCAGGTGTACATCCTGCCCAACACTCATAGTTCTTGAAAAAGAAGTGTTGCATGCATGTTTTGCCTTCTTCTGGTGACACGTTAAGCAAGTATGAACTCCTTGTGTGCGACAACAATCCCTTTCAGTTAGCCCAGGCTGCTGCCGTAGATGTCATCTAGAGATAGCAGACTTCCTCCTGCCCTTGACAATGATTCTAGGCAAGAAGACCATGCTGGTGGTATTGCCTTCACTTTTGATTGTCATCCCAATCTTGCTTTGTTGTCCAAGCTCCTGCACATCATGAACAAACCATACCTTCTACGAAAATACTACCTAATTTAGGAATTAAATAAATAATAAAAAACTTAAAATAAAATAAATAAAAAGGAAAGATAATACCATGTTGCCTCATGGTCAGCACCTTGATTAACGTCGTGGGCACGACGTGGGACTCATTTAGTGTTCCTCAAAGTCAAGGAGATCTAAAGCCTCCTTTTGACCAACATTGTTCCCATAGTATGAATCATTTTTCTTGATGATCCGGTCACGAGCTTTCTTCATATTCTTGTTTTGAGGCCATGCTTGCATATCCAACTTTTTCATAGCATGGTCGGGTTGCTCCACACCTAAAGATCTCTTGGTCTTGCGAGTGATCTTCAATTCATTATCTTGAACAGACTCCTCTTGGGCAAAATCTTTGGTTCCGCCCTCTTGATCAAGATCATCAATACCAGTCTGTTGCTCAAGATCCTCCTCAGTTGGCTCAATAATGTCAATGCAACTGACCATCTCAATATCATGGTATTGCCTTCATGTGTTGTAGGCATCGAACGTGAAAACTTCTCCCGCAAACTCACATGATAATCTTCCCGTCTCACAATCGATCTTGGTCTTGGCCGTCTTCAAGAATGGTCTTCCTAAAAGCATCTTTGGGCTCTTGCCCGACAGCCTTCTCATTTCCAAGACATAAAAATCTACAGGGAATATGAGATCCCCTACTTTGACTAAAACATATTCCATGAGTCCATCGGGCCACACCGTTGATAAGTTCGTCAATTGAATCACAACTCGAGTAGGAGTCAACGGTCCTATCATCATCTCATCGTACATTGACTTGGGCATGACGTTAATGGATGCGCCCAAGTCAAGTATGGCTCTTGGAATATTGGTTGTTCCAATTGTGCACGGTATAGAGAACATACCCGGATCTCGACACTTCATGAGCAAGAACTGGTTCATTATTGCCAAGATGTTCGGTAACTGAAACGTAGTCAGCAGAGATTGATTAATTTCCACCTTCTTCAAGCTCTGAAACATGTTGGACATCTTCTGATGCTCCTTATCTCGGGCAAGTTTGAGAGGACACGAAGCATGTTGCCTATAGGTCGAGGCAGTAGTCCTCTTTCCCAGCACTTCTTCTCTTTCGACGTTGGGCAAGAAGTCTCTCACTTTTGTCCTCCACCAACTTTGCTAATGCTTGAGAGATATGTGATAGTTGATCCATGATGTTGGTCGTGTTGCCCTTGGTCTCGGTCTGGAAATCTGCAAAGTCCTTACGCAACTTCTGATTCTCTTGGGCCATACTGTCAATGGTCTCTTCCACATAATATCCTCTGTTTTGGTCACGATGTAGAGGTACATATGGTTGTTGCTGTTGAGAAAGTTGTTGAGGTTGTCGGTGTTGAGCAGTCTGCTGAGATCGCTGGTGTTGAGCAAGTACTGGACAGTTGTTGCTCAAGTTCCTATTCTGCCAAAATCCATAATTGTTGCTCAGATTGGGCACAAACCTGTGTTGCCCATTACCACCTTACAGTAGCCCAAGAGTGTTGACTTCCTCTTGTTTAAACCAATTTGGGCATTGGTCAGTAGCATGGGTCGTGGCATGGCATACCTCGCCTTTCTTAACAGCCTTCTTGACTTCTCTCTCGCCATCAACCTTCTTGCTCAACAACTTTATTTTGGCATCATCTTGGTCATGAACTGCTTCATGGTGTTGACCAGCAAGTCTGAATTTCCATCTCCCCCATATGAAGCACTCATCGGGATATCATCATTGTCTCTCGACTCCTCAGTCATAGCAGCTATCTTCTTAAATGCTTCCTTAGGAAACATATCAATGATTTCTCCTCCACATGCCGCATTAATCCATCTTCTTTTGAAAGGTCATAAACCTGTCATGAAATAATTGATGAGGTCAATATCCATAATACGGTGTCGAGGACACTTCACGATCATCTTCTTAAACCTCTCATGATAGTCATAGAGCGACTCATTAGCTCCCATCTTGATCGTGGCGATGGCCTTCTTTACACTTTGGATTCGGGCAATAGGGAGGTACTTGTTGAGGAATTTATTTTGCAATTGCTTCCATGTTTCGATGCTCTCCTCGGGCATGGTATATAGCCACTCACGCGCCCCATCATGTAGAGAGAAAGGGAACGTGAGCAACCTCACATAGTCTGGAAACCGGTCTAGAGCATCAACATTTTCACCCTGATTTTGGACAGGAGATTGAGTGCTCCGAACAGTACTACATGCCATCTCAAAGTCTTGAAGATGTCGTAACGGATCCTCCCTGGAATGATTGCTGAACTTGGGCAAAATCTGGATCAATGAGTACTTTAGTTCCCAATTTCCAGTGAACTTGGGCAACTTGATACTCGAAGTCCTGATGCCCATATTGTTGCCCGAGAACATCAACTCACGAATGGTCTTCTCCGCCATTCTTCTCGGGATCCTTCACTCTCTAGGTCAGAGTAAGGATCGTCTTGCTCAAATCTCTCTTTTTGAAGAGCAAACTATCTTGGAACCAATTCTTCAGCAACGACGCCAATTTGACGAAGCCGTCGTCCAGCCTCGTGCAAATAATATTTGTTTTCTCCTTTTGCCCAACAGGCAAGTAGCCAGTAGCAAGTAGAGGTCAATCCCACGAGGAATTGGTGTAGTCTTCTCTTCGATGTCACTAAAGTAGTGTATTTCACTATAACTCAAAACTGAAATCTAAACAAGAAACTTATCAAATAACAAAAGTACTTGGATTGGATTTGAATCATTGATCCTAATTACTTCACTCGTTCATCGGTGCAAGAATATTCAATTACAATATTTTATCACTTGGTTTTAAGCAAAGATTAATTCATGCCCTAATGGTCACGAAGTCACAATATGAATACTCTAAGCCTTTATCTATCAGATTAAATAGAACTCGACCAGAAGGGAAGATCCCTTCTGTTGATCAACACAGTCACGAAGACACTTCAGCAACTGTATTGCCCAACATGCATTAAGAACGAATCAGACCCAAGACAGCCAAGAGGTAAGTCAATACCGACTGCTCTCCAACACTAATTACCTTCTTGGGCACGAGAGACTCTCTCGAGTTATATCCCCATATCTTTTATTGCCTTAATCTGAATATCTAATTGGTGTACAAGTAATTATCAATTTTGATCAAGAACTAATTATTAGACCTAAGTGTTTCGGGAATAAAAATCATGCAACGAACTAAACCGATTAAACCTCACGAGTTCAAACAAAGTAATTAGATCCAAATCTTCTACTCCAATCCAAGCAAAGGAATTTAGCTAGACATAATAATAAAAGAAAGCACAAAGGAAATTAAAGTAAACATACTTGAATAAATTTTGAAAAAAAAAAACTGATCAACAGCGAAGTCAACAATGTAGGTCTTGGTCAACAGCCAACAATAGAAATCTAAAGTAAAATACTAAAAATGAATCTAATTTAAGAATTCTCGAAACTTAAATACAAACTAACTAAAAACTAATAAAAGACAATATGAAAGTGGTGGAGGTCGTCGTGGTAGTGGTGTGAAAGTTGTCCAAAGTCGTCCATATTTATAAGCCAAGGAATTAGGGTTAGGTTAGAATTCTTGTTGGTTAAGGACTCTTTCCATCCTTATCCGCCTCTTTCCTTGTATGGATTGCTGGGAATTTATTTCCTTCTCATGGTAGATATCTCCTAGATCATGTTCAATTAGGATAAGGAAAGAAAAGTTTCCATCATTATCCTCTTTCTTGTAGAGAAAGAAATCTGCTGCTGTTTCGACTCACATCTTGACTTCAATGTCTGCATCCTGTATCACTTCCCATGCTGACCAAGATCCTAGCTCCTCCGGGTACTCTGTCTGTTGGCTTCAAGAATATGGGGAGGTGCTTCCTGACTTGTACATTGAATAAAACGTTGTTGCCCAAATACAAGCTTCCAGCCCTATGCCCATTTGCATTGTATCGCCATCTCACCATCTCAACAACAGATTTTCACCGGTTTTGCCCAAGATCCACTGTGATGTGTTTCTTGCCCCAACATCATATAAAAAAGTTTTCTGCCGGTTTTTGTCCAACATCTATCCTGTAATGCCCTGCACATACTTTCTCGACTTTGTGTCCTCCCAAACACATACTGACTTGAAAAGACTCAAAACACAAGACAAAAACACAAGAAAAATGAACACACATTTGGGTTCATCAATTTCTTTCAAACAAAATAGTTTCTTATTTAATTTGGTCAAATAAAAATTCATTTTGATAAAATAAGTAGTCTAATATTTAATAATATATCAATTTACACATAACAATTTAGGTCAAGAAAATATAATTTCATTGAAGGGACGAGATAATTCCACTTGCTTTACTGGATCGCAACATCGAATTAATATGTGTAGTTTATTTAGCCGGTTTAAAATTAATTATTTGTCTCGTGATCGCCGCCACCCAGATGGATAATGTCAAGCACAAACAAAGTTACTATGGGGATATTAGTTAATTATCAAGTATTATATTATATCAAAAGAAAACGAGTAGAAAAATATTTACTTATTAATCAGATTTGAAACATGATACTACATTCTAAATAGGTTTAGGTGCGTAAACTCTAACCTAATCATCTTGATTAATCATTAACCTCTACTACGGTGGATGATTGGGGGTGATCGAACAGTAAACTCTTTGTTTCGATTAAACAACATGAACGTAAAAACAATGATTTGCTTGAATTTAGTTATAAACTAAACATTTTCACCTCTAAAATGAAAAATTTGTAAAAAAAAACAAAAATATTACATCTAATCATTAAATAATAAATTATCGTCGATTTTCGACGGATTATACGCTAGTAGATACATTAAAATTGGAGTTCGCACTTCGCATCGTTATATTTTAGAGACAACACAATGACGGAACAAAATTAATATACATTTAATTTGGCAAATATCATCATGCATGGTGCAAAAAGTACAGAATGATAATTTCATACTACTAGTAGTACCCATGGCAGTTCCTCTAGCTTTTTAATGTTACTGAAAGTAGCGTCACACAATATAAAGTTGCATTAGATGAATTATTCAATTTTTGAACCAAAATATTGTAATCATTTAGAAAATATGGTTCCTTTATTCACAATGAAAACGAAAGCTTATGAAACACTCATACAATTTCTTTTTCTTCTTCAAATTACTAGTAGTTGAAAAAAAGTTCGAAAAGGGGCGGAAAAAAAAGGATTTTAACAAGTGGTCACACTTTATTGAGCCAGAATATCACATGATCCTTTCTTCCTTTAACCAACCTTCAGTTTTAATGTTTGCCAAAAAGTGTAGTCATAATTCATAATAGATAAAAGGATCTTTCAATTTTTGTTTGTACATTTTTGGGACCATTTTGTTCATCATCTAAGTTCAAAAATAAGAAATCCATTTTTAGGGAAAAAGTCACCCATTTTTACAATTACAAAAGCATGGAACAAGGAGATTATCCTCCACATTAGAAATCCATTTTAAATTAAATCACATTGCTTGCTGTTTTATATACTGTGGAAAATCTATAAAGCTTATAATTAGATTTTTCGCTTAATTTGAGAAATGGTTGGCTTCGATAAGACATCACTCTTTTGAGAAATTATTTTTTAGTATCTCTTTGAGAAATTATTATGTATTTCCTTTTCGAAATCAAGTTGATATTTCAAATTGGTTATATTCACAAAATATCATAAAATTAATAAAAATGCTATGTAGGCCAATTTTCAGCATAAAAACGCTAAGGCTGACTGCATTGGAGTGTCTCAAGACCCCTTCGAGACACCCCGAACTCGAGACAGTGGAATGCGGAGGAGGGTGTCTTGAGACCGGCTCGAGACGCGCGTGTTGGCCAAGCGCCTTCCGCAAAAAAACAAGAAAAAAAAAAGTCAAGCGCGTGTTAGCCACGTGCCTAACGTTTAAAAATTTAAATGCCGGCAACGACTATTTCAATGGCTTCCTTCCTTTTTTTTAATCTTATTTATCATTATAAATACCACTATTTTCACCGATGTCGAAGCCAATGTCGGCGGAGGCAAAACGAAGCGTCACAACTACACCAACGAAGAGACCGCCACCATGGCACAGATTTGGGTTGAGGAGACGTGCAACTCACTCGTTGGGGCCGACATGACCAACGAAAGATACCAGGGAAAAGTAATTGTTCGTTTCAACGCGATGTTTGCCACCGACCTCAACTACAAGCAATGCAAGAGCTTTTTTGGAAGCATCCAGACAATGGTGAAGAACTGGATGGTCGCTTTCGAAAAAGCGACCAAGCGCAGGCCGAGTGGCTCCTCCGACTACAGGGTGAGAGATGATGCCCAAGAAATCTACAAGGTATCAACTGGTGGCCCTTATTTCAGGTATTTCAAGGCCTCTGGGAAATTCTGCACGACTATCCAAAATTCTTGCCCAAGTTTTCCCCGACATTCACTCGATGAAGAGGACAAAGACTTCGGCCTTGGGCGCCTACACATCTTCGGCGGAGGAGGCATCAACCGAAGGAAAAAGCGCGTCTCCCCGACCGCAGGGTCAAGATGCGGCTAGGGCGGAGGCGCGGAAGGAGGCCAAAGGGAAGAAAGCGGCAACTGAGCCATCAGGGCTCCACGACTTGTTGGACGCGATAAACGCCCGACTCAGCTCCCTCGCCGAGGCCAGCGGAGGCCATGCTCACATCTGCTCGGGCGAAACAACATGCGCTCGACATAAAAGTCATCCAAAAGGACACGAGGTACATGATGAAGAAGTAGCTCGAAGTCCACATGATGATGGTGGCGGGGTGAAGCAACGCCGGAGATAGGTGTAATTTTTTTAATTATGTACAGTAATTTTTATATTTTTATTAATTAGTGTATTTTCTTAAATTTGAATTAATGTAATTTTCTAATTTTCATTAATTAATGAAAAATTTTAATTTTATAATATTAAAATTAGAGATACTTTAGAGACAATTGAGATGCAAATAGGGATGACAATGGGTCGGATTTTCATGGGTACCCGTCCTTCTCAAACTCTGTTGGGACGGATTTGGAAAATATTAAATAGTTTTAGGACCAGTTTGGGTAGAAACATGCAAACTTGTGACGGGTTTGGGTCGGGTTTGGGCAATTACCTCCGGGTACCCGCTACCCAAACCCATTTATATATAAGATAAAGGATATTATATGTATAATTTATTAAATTAGTATAAATATTAAAAAATTTAGGGTTTTATATTATTTTCTTAACCCACACACATTCCGTAAGAGTCGAGCCTTTAATGTTTCTCCTCTACTTCTGTAAATCTACTTCTGAAATATGATGATACAGCGGCAGCATCAATAATTCATAATCTTCTAATTATATTTTAGGATCTTGTAAGTTCGTAGTACTTGCTTTGCGATTAATGTTAGTGAATTTTCTATTAATGTTTATGTTTTAATAATATTTATAATATTTTGTTATTTGATGTTTACTTTTTAGTATTCGGGTTTTTAGCGGGTAATAAATGGGTATCATCCAACAAGTTCGCGTCGGGTATGGGTTTTAGAATTATTTTTTAATCAGATTTGAGACAGGTTTGGGTGTGAAAAATTTTCATGAATTTGGATTCGAAAAATGCTTAATAGGTAGGTACCCAACTCATTATCATCCTTAAATGTAAATATAATATTTTTAAATACTGAAATTGAAGTTAGAGATATTTTAGAGCTACTAAATATCTCTAAGGGATGCAGATAACCGCTCGCATCTATACGCGGTTTCGTGCATTGAAAATACCCATTTTATTATCCTCATTCTTATAATTTATTCAGAATCAGTGCTACTCCGACAAATCACGTCATCTTCAACACCGATAAATAGACCTCTAAAATAATTTTATTGATTTTGTGATAATTCGTGTTTTTAACTGTAATCATCAATTGTTCGTAATTTATCCAATTATAACGCCAACATTGAACTCAAAATGAGACTCAGCCTAGTCATATATCAGTACTTATAAATTTAGAAAATAAGCCATGAGTAGAAAAAATAAATTGTCGATTCTTTCTAGGTCTCTTAGTTGGATTGCGAACCGTTACATAAAATCGGACGTCTGCATTTTATTTTACTTATATACTAGTAAGTAGCTCGTCGAGACTCGACGGGAAATAATTTTATATTTTCAATTATATAATATATTTTAAAAATAATTTTTTTGTAAATAATACTATTTTATTTCACCAATAATTGCAAGGGAAGAAATACAATCATCTTGTAAACGATAAAAACCAATCACGTCATTATAACTTTGAAAAAACTTGTTTTTCTCTCGCAACACTTCCCCCTCACTCTCTCCAGAATTTTTCTCCAGAGACTGACTTATATTTAAAAATAGTTTTATATTTATTTAGAAGTTGTTATGTTGTTTAAGTTAATTATAAATCAAACTTAGTAAATTAATTATATTTCACGTATCAAAATTTATAATTATGAATGACAATAAACCAGATACTTATTCATCATGTATTTTTCAAATCTAAATTTATTTAGAATTTTTTTTACATCTCGATTAAAATAGTGACTTCATAGTATATACTCTTCGCAAACCTGTTGGGTAATAGTTCGCGATAAATATCTGAATACTACAAAGTTAATATTAATTAAAATAACAAAAATCCTTCTTTTTATGTCTATTTAAATCGTCTCGTTGGTTTATAGTACATTGATATCTCTAATCTTAGCCCAAGTCCGAGATAAATATATTTGCATTTTCGTTCTTTATTTTTGAAATCTAAATTTATTTAGATTTTTTCTACATCTCCATTAAATTTGTGACTTTATTGTATATATCCGTCGCAGACCTGTTGGGGAGTAATCGATAAAAATCTGAACACTACAAAGATAATATCAACCAAAATTAGTCAAAATAGTTCTTTTTATGTCTATTTGAATCATCTTGTTGGTTGATGATAAAGTGATATATCAGATCTTAGCTAAAGGCCGAGAAATATATATTTACATTTGTAAAAAAAAAAGTATTTCTGTTTGAATTATTTCGCTGGTTTAAATCGTCTCGTTGGTTTGAATTTATGTATTTTCAAATTTAAATTTGTTTAAAATTTTTCTACACTTTATTGTACTCCCTCCGTCCATTAATTTTGTACCCATTTGGTGCTGGCACGGAGCTTAAGAAAAGCTGATAAAGTGGAGTTGGTGGGATAAAGTTGTTTTTGAGGGGTAGTGATAAAATAGTAGTTAGTGGAATAAAGGTTGTTAGTGGTGGGCCCATAGTGAAAAAGGTAGTGATAAAGTGGTAGTTAGTGGAATAAAGGTGTGAGTCCAAGTGGCAAAGGGTAGAAAATAACATGAATTAGTAAGGGTAGATTGGTACTTTTATACAAATGGGTACATAATTAATGGACAGATAAAATGAGGCAAGTGGGTACAGAATTAATGGACGGAGGGAGTATATAACTGTCACAAACCTATTGGCTAATAGTACTCGACAAAAATCTGAACTTCACAAAGTTAATACTATTACTAACTAAAATTAGTAAAAAATATTCTTTTTATATCTATTTGAATCATCTCGTTAGTTTGAATCATCTCGTTGGTTTATGGAAAATTGATATCTCTAATCTTAGCCAGGGCGATAAAATATATTTACATTTTTAGGATTGTTTTTTTTTTCTTTATTTAGTTATTTATTCATACATGTAAAGTGATATGAGTAGTATTTATTGTCGCTATTTGTTGACAAACTTAAAAAATTATTTATATTTTTTTATAATTATTAAACAAATAATTAAGAATGAAAATGATTTATATAATTTGTATTTAAAAATTAAGGATATGTATCTATTAAGAATTGAGACATGGTGTATTAATATTATGAATTAATAATACACAAAACTTTAAAAAAAGGTGAAGAATAAGATATAAAGATATATAATAATAATAATAATAATAGATATACATGTGTGAGAAATTATTATATGAATATAATAAATAATATATGTGTATTATTATAAATTAATAATATCAAAATTATCAGAATTAAGGAAAACTGAAATAGAGCACCGTGGAGGGAGCACCGCTTATTTTCCTATTATTAAGAAGATTTATGTCAATGGTAAAAAAGTTATATTTCTCAAAAATAAAATATAAAAAAATCTTCATGGGATGTTTATCTTATTTATTTATTTTGAGAATATGGGGGTGTTTATCTTTAAAAGCGTGTGAATTGAAAACAACGTTATTGTTATGTATATCATTTATAGGTACAAATATCAATATCGTCGAATTTCCTCCACAAGAGTTCGGCAAAGGGGAACTTCACTAATTTTTGGGAGGGGGGCCCTTTCGTGGAAGGAACCCTTACTTAGAAATTATTAGAAGTAATTGGGGGGCACTTTACTAATTACAATTATTAATTTCTAAAATGAAAATGGATCACACTAACTTAGATCTTACCATTAATTCATGTCGGTATTACCAAAAATCTATGGATCAAATTTTCAAGAATCATGTGATTAAAGTGTGGTGTTTTATATCCCCAATTTTAGTGGACCATTGACTTAAGAATCATGTGATGCAGCAACAAAGATGGTGACTCTTGCAAGCAAGCAAGCAATGTGAGTTATTATTTTGTTGTCTATTTTTTTTTTAAGACAGTAAATAAGTCACAGTAATTCGGAGATCAATTCGTTAAAAGTTCACTTGACATTTTTTGGTAAAGTTGTTTGGCTAAATGAGACAAACTTGAACTTGATAGTGCTCGGCTTCTAGTTCTTGAACAAACTCTTGCTAAATGATTTAGCTAGAAAATATACAAATTATTGAATTATATTTTGAAAATTGTAACTAAAATGATTGTGTTAAATATATAATTAAGTTATTTATTATAAGAAAATAATATGAATAAGATATTTCATATTTTTTAAATGTAAATTTAAATTTAAAAAGCTTATTTTGGCTCGACAAGCTTGTGAACCTTGACATTTTCACTCAAAATAATTGAAGAATCGACTTGATAATAAAAGAATTAAACTTGAACATGACAACATTGGACTTGGTTCGATTCCGCTACACCCTACTTTCTGTAGCTAGTCAGTCTTTTATAATTGTTCTATGAAAAACAATGTTAGTAGAAATTAAATCTATTCTAAATATCAGCTCTTTTACGAAAAACTGGAGTAATTTTTTTTTCCTGTTCTTTAATTCCAAAAAACAATATTCGATAATAAAAGATGCAAACGAAACAAATAAATATGCAACTTATGATTACTTCTTATCTTTTGAAATGAGTGTATTGAACAATAAATACTATTCTACCATGGGAAACATTTAGGCAATCATGATCATGGAAGATTTATTTCGGATCAATAAAAAATCCTTTTTCCATGTTATAAAAATTCAACGAATATGGCAAATTCCAGAAGTATCTTTTCTTTTGTTTTTCCCGTAAAATTAAATGTTATGGGGACTAGACCACAACTACCAAAAGAGTTAGCTAAAAATTAAAACAGATCTAAATATGGAAACATGCACTTAGCTTTTTTTTCTTGAGGGAGGAAAGATGCACTTAGCTAACATGTTGGAATTTAAATACAAATCATCTCACTAGTCGGATCTACATTAGCAGTATGTACAAAATATGAAAAATTGCCTCTATTTTTATACCCATTCATTTTGATTTTTAAAAGAGTAATTTAAACATAGCCCCCAAATCTTTCTTTATAGTCATCTAATTAAAATAATAATAATAATAATAATAATAATAAAATTAGATTATACAATTATACCCTAATAGCCACAACTTAAAGTATCAAGAACTACTTTGCTAATCTCCAATCTTCTCTATAAGCACTAGTGGTGACTGGTGAGGTGGTTGTAAATCTAATGCGCTACTAATCTCCTCTGATAGTTGCCTCCTTCCATTTTTCTTTATGGATGTGCATAACTCATTTCCATTCTTTTCTTTTAAAGATTTTTCATCAAGAAACATAAATTTTCATTTGCAGATTGATCATAAAGTGTTATATTTTATTCCAATGAGCCAATTAAATATAATAAAAGAAAAATTAAATTTCGAGAATTTCATCAAAATTTGAACTATCAGACATAGAAAATAAGGGAGAGAAAGGCTAAGTCTATGATCTTGAATTTTATGATAATTTTATTTCACAGCAACTGGATCTTTTTGCTGCATATGTCGACATAGATTTCCTATGCACTTCTTTGTTTGTTATTACTAGTATTGCACCTGTGCATTGCACGGAGGAATGTAATTTGAAATTTTGATAATATTAAATTATCAAATTACCTGAATAATGAGTAAATGTATTAATTATAAAAATTTAGGCAACATAGGAGAATAATTATATATTAGTTTTTCATTATAAAAATAAATAAGTACATTTAAAAAATAACACTAACAAATACTATAACATATTACATTTTAGACATTACGCAAAAATTCTTTTACACAATATTTTTTAAAGACAACTCATTACCACACACTAATATCTTAAAACCTTGCAATTTGCAACTCTCGTATCCACTTTAATTTTTGAAAGGGTATCAGTCACAGATGAAATGCATTAATCATCTAACTCTCCCTATCCCAGAATAAGTGACCACATTTTCTTATTAGGTTGTCCCAGGATACGTGGCCCCTTTCCTTATAAGGATAAGTTTTTAACACAAAAAATTGTGGTCTCCACCACTTTCTATCTTTGACTCTTTAAACATGCTACTACACAATACCCGTGCCAAAAAGAATGTAGCCACTTATTGCGGAATGAAGGGAGTATTAATTATAGTATAACACAAAACTTCATGCATTGCATCCATATTTTTTTGAAAACAAAACATTCAATCCAAATAACATTATTAAATATGATATATTTTATTCCCTATATATATGTATATATATATTTGACATATTTTATTAATTTATATTATGATATACTCCCTCTGTTCCACTCATTATGTCTATATAGTGTTGGGCAAGGATATTAAGAACAAATGGTAAAAAGATATAAAGTGTGTAGGTTCTACCACTTTTAATGTGTTTTGAATGATTAATTCTTTCGTTAGTTGGACATAAACAAAATGAGTTGGAGGGAGTACTTATTTGTACATAATATTTTCAATAATCAATATTTTGTATATGCCTTCATTTAGAATATAAAAACATTTAACATTTATTTACTTATTTTTCAGTTTACAATACACAAAAATAGAGAAATTTTTAAATTAAGATAACTAACAATACAATATAAAAATATCATACACTATTATGTTAACCTTCTTATCAAGAAATCTAAAAAATAATCTTAACTATAAATAATACTTCCTCTGTACTTTTCTTTTTTAACCATCCCAATATAGTATGGTATTTCCTTTTTATGACATGCCTTTTACATTTTTGTCATTAAAAGTTCTGTTGGAATTTTGATTAATTATAGCATTAAATTCATGAGAGATGTGTGGAAACTAATGGTAGAAACGAAATCTACGTTTTGAGCACTATGATTTAATTTATTTATTTGTTCAATTCCATTAAGGAATGAATGAGCAATTAATACATAAACATGGCTACTTGAAACTAGAATAGTGTGTTTTCTATCTTATTTGTCCCACATCGGAAAATCAAGGAAGTTTTGTGCTATATATAAGGAGCAACACTATAAAGGAGTATATTCAAGTGTGCTACCTTAGTGGCTCAAGTGTTGGCACCTTTTGTGCTTGACCATGATTTCTACGAGGAGCACCGTCCGAGTCTGACGCCTACGACGATGAGCACGTGCACGTCGCACTTGTCGCAATGGGCGCTTTGAGGCACACTTTGCACTTCACTCAGTCGCGAACGAAGCAATTGAAGAGCCAAAGTTATTTTGGTTAAGGGACTCGAACACACGTGGCTCGTGCGCACGGAGAGGCGGTTCGTACGAATAAGGACGCGTTTGGTGCGGCCGACCGCATTGTGCGATTTTGGCAGTTGAGGATTCGATTCCAACCGATTTAACCCATCCGACACGTGTTAGCACCAGAAGAGACGCCCTTTCGCCTGCGACACGTGGCGGCCTATGGTTGATTGGCGCCTAAAACTACACCGTAGGCACCCGTTCGGAACGGGCACTTCCTGCCTATAAATACCCCACAAGATCCAACTTCAAATAATATCTGCAAACATTAACGAACTCACCAACGAGTTTGCATACATACATCTCATATATAGTTGAGTCTAGGATCGAGTACTCGTCCCGAGTATCGAGTAAATTCGTCGGAACTGCAACACGTCGTGCAACGTCTCAAAGTTCATCAGAACCGTTGCATCTTGGGGGCAATTGCTATAAGACCGCGTGCACGATAGCGGAGCAATATTGTCTTACGGAGATAGTGCTTAGCACTAGCCTCGGTTCATTTCTTTTCTATTTTTCATTTTTCGTACACATATCACACACCATCATATATTTTCCAACAAGTTCAATATATTTACTTCTATAAAATTCTTTCATCCACTGAGAAATTAACAACACATCATAAATGGGTCCCTTTCTCCACCTAAAATATCTTTATCAAACATTTATCTACTTTTTCTTAAAACTTGTGCACGGGCCTGCATCATACTAAGTGGGGATGGAGGGAGTACTTATTTTAATCATCAAGTATTGATTTTATATAAAAATGAGCCCGCCTTTTTTTTATACAAAATCGATAGCACATGAATATTAAAATGGAAATCATTGATAGTTTTACGGTAGTATGAGAATAGTTGAGTTAGGTTTTAGGTCATTTGTACTATATGTGTGTAACCCCAAACAAATGTGATCATTTTATCATTAATATTATCAAATTAAATTTATAATATAAAAGGATACGTACATCACTATAATTACACTAAATACATATAAAACAACTAATTACATTAATAATTTAAGAAATATCTTTTCCAATTAGTATAACACATACATTCTAACCATCTTTAAATAACCATTTTTTATACTTTGAAAATGGAAATTTGATATAACCCATTTCAAAATAACATTAGAATTAAAGATGAACAACCATCATAATAATTTAACCCATTTTGACATTTTTAATATATCTTTTTTATTTTTATTAACTTCTAAACATCTCGAAATATATATATTTTAGTTGTCTTTTTAATAATTTTCATTAACAATATTTAAGAATATAATAATGAAAATATTAAAATCATTTTGGTAACTAATTTTGCCATCTTGTTTTTTCAAAATTGTATGTATCTTTATTACAGAGTTGTGTTAAATTAAAATATTTATTATATATAATAATATAAAAAATAGAAAATTCAATTACATAATCACAAATTTAATTATATAAGTCAAAATGCATAGCTATGCATAGCCAAAATTCATAGCTATTCATATCAACGAGATGCATTAACCAACATACATTATTCATCATTTATAAATTTATAAAATGACTTAAAGGTCAATACCTATTATCCATTTAATTGAATTTGGAGGGAAAAAAAGGCAAATTTGTTAATATAGCCACAACTCTCTCTTTTAGTATTACATAGATTCACCCTTGCTCCCTCTCATGATAATCCAGTGTGAAATTTGTAAAATTCAGTAACCACCTCCCTTTGTCGCTGTCGGCTACTAGGTTGGAGAATGAATTTGTTTATCAGTAATATAACTTTAAGTTGGGGATATAGATTAATATTTTTTTTATTAAAGATTTAGGTTGGAGCTATAAAGATATAATTTTATATTTTTATTTTTTATTTTTTATTATTTTATTTAGAAATATGTGAAGAGAGATTTGAGGGTTGTGTTTAAAATTACCTTTTTTTGAAATTGAGAAAATTGGTGTCCGGTTCTTTATTAATTAGGCCGAAGCCCATTACTTATTGACTTTGTCCACTTTACTGTCAACAATAACAATTAAAATAAAATAAAAAAAAAAATTCTAACTTTCCACAATTCTTTTTGAATGATTGTTAGTGGAGAGAATGTTAATTATCTTCAATAAACTAAGACCTGTTGAAAAATAAGTTAGATAATTATACAATTTGTTTTTGTTTTTGAAGTGTATGACTTTAAAATTGAACAATGATTCTTAGAATTTTATCACTTAAATTTATCACTATGTACTTTCTGTGCTAGGAAATAACGCCACACTAATCATGAAAATAATAATGAACACTTGAGAATTGTTTAATCAATCCATTACAACGTGTCTAGCTAGCGTTTAATACGTATTTTTCAGATACAATTACAATGAAAGAACAACCATATATCTATATATAATTATTAATTAAGCCTAATTCTAGTTAAACTAGAAAACATGCCTGGGCCTGAAAAACAGACCGTAGACAACCTAAAAAATTCAGGAAACCACCCCTACAACCCCTCCAATATTTCACACCACCAAATTAAAAATCCTGACTCCACCACTCCTCACTACAAGTATAATCTTTAAAAATCTCATATTGATTGGTATCAACAAAACATAGGAAACAAAGTCAACTTTGTTTAATCATATATTAATATTTCACCATCATACTTGATCATATATTATCCATGGAGCGCTAGAATGTTGAAGGCTTATTGCCTCTGCTCGAAAGTCAACTTTAGGGGGTGGCGTTGACCAAGACAAAACCTCCATAAAATTACTTACAAATCCTCTGTCGTAGGGATTTCGTGAGGATGCATAACACTGATGAAAATTCTCGTACGCTGTCTGCATAAAAATATTTAATGAAAGACAAAACAAACTAGAAGAGCCATGAATGAATTTTAAAAGAAATTTAAACTATTTAAATTAATATATGTACCTACCTGATTTAGAGAAACAAGGTAGAAATTGTAGCAGGTAAGAGCGGTAAGTATTAAAGCAGCAGCAAAGGTAAAGGATGCGAGTGCTAAAGTCTCGGGACAATTACGCAACAATCCGATCAAAATGTGGTCGTTTTGATTTTGAGCTATTCTTTGATATATCTTTTGGAAGGAGAATGCAAATATGCAGGCAAAGAAAACTAAAGCCATCAAGACAAAGACTATGTAGACTCTGTAGTTCCTCTGCAAAATCAAATTTAGTAGCCAATCAGTTTTTTTCTCCTATCAGAAATCGAGATATTATTGGTTTAACTAATTCCAAATGTACACGTACTATATATAATTAATTAACTCTCTTTATTTAACTAATATTAATTTGTTTCCAATGCTCGAAATATATATATATATATTTTAAACTTTGTATAACATAGTCCAAGTTACACCCCTAGTAAACTAAAATAAATATCCCGTAAAAAAAAAAGTAAATTAATACACACATAGTGTAAGTACGTCACGATTAACTTACCAAGCCAATACATTGACCTATCCAAGGGCAATGATGATCAAATTTCTCGACACAATTGTCACAAATGGTGCAATGCCGACTTCGTAACGGTCGATATATGTTGCAGATCCCGCAATACTTGAGCCTCACTTCAATCCCCTCTACTTCCACCCTTCTTCCGATCGTGCTATCGACTAACGACTAACGACTGATTGCTCCGGGAAATGATCCCCGGATCGGTCATACTAACCATTCCCAAATTGACAACAACCTATACATGTACAAACAAATTCGGTAAAAAAAGTTTATTAATGTCTCGTCTCGAGTCTCCTACCAACCATGAGATATATCAATTCTAACTGGGGTATTTTTGCCCGTTCGAATATAGGAAATTAAAAAATAAAAATAAAAAGAGATTAAACTCACGATAATCGTCAAGATCACAGAACAGATTATCTTAGGAGCGGAATCGTCTGCAACATAAGCAGCAAAACTCCAACTCGACATCGCAATTGCCATTGTTGTCAGCACCAAACCTCTCGGATCCGGGCCGCAGGTGAGGCGGCCGCCGAAGAGAAACACCTGCATTGCTAGCATAAGTGAAAACCAATCCTTCATTTCAGAAAATATTATGATAAATTTTGTTTTAGTTTTACTAGGCTTTAATTTTAATCTGTGCATGATTGAGTTGTACGTTGTTTCCGGGCCAAACGTGGTACAATCTAGTCGTTCGATCGCCATGAAAGGACTTGACCAACCGATCGCCGAAAATCCTTTTTGCAGAAACTAGTTTTTGTCGAAAAATGTTGAGATTTGCTTTCTTTTCTCCATTTTCTGCGCTGGTTTTGTTTTGGTATCGGATTCAGACAAGGTTTTCTCGGTCTGATCAACACGTTCTGATTCTGCAGTCTCCTGCATTGTGCTGTAAACGGCGTCGTTTGCTTCAGTTCTGGCGTCGGTTGAAGTCATTTTTTCTTGATAGAATTTTTGTTGTTGAATCAATGATCAATCTATGAACGACGAGTTTAAATGCAGACGATTCGGCGCCATGAAAATTGATGGAAGTTTTATTCAACTGATTAGCGGTTTTGGATTATAAGTGGTATTGGGCCACGGCCCAATCTAACTAATTTCTTTCCAATGGGCTGAGTCCATTAGGGTGAAAATTGGGCTGGCTCTGTTTGATTCAACAATTTTATCAGCCCAGAAATTAAAAAGAAATTTTCTGGTTCATCAATGGCGGCATCAGGTGCTTCAATGAAGAGCAGTATTTCCAAAATTGCTTGAGTGAGCAAAATCTTCACGTTTTTTATACACCAATTCTTTTAAGGCTAATTCGATAAAATAAGTGTTAGTCGTGTCAATGGAGAAGTGCATTAGTGCCGGTCAATTACTGATATGGGTTTAGAAATTGGAGCTGCAACAATGGCGGTGGACAAAGATATGCTCACAGCAGCACCGCTCGTTATCGTCGCCACCTGTTTCATCGCATTTGCAATCTCGATTCATTTCATAAAGCAATTTTTGGCGTACACAAAACGCAAAAAGTCTTGTTATTTGGTTGCGGAATCCAAACCCCAATTCAAGTTCAAGCGAGTATTGGCCGATAATTCGTACTCTCAATTCAAACACCTCAAGCTCCACGCAGCAGATTCCGTAACCGAAGGTATTCTCTGTGTGTGCGTGCGTGTGCGTGTGTGTGTGTGTGTGTCGCTGGTTACTTATTCGTGGCGCTGCTTGTTATTGTTGTTGATGACAGAGGAGTACTCGGATTTGCACCCATATAAAGGAGAGATTTTGAAGCTAATGAAAAATCCAAATGTGGGGATTTTGGAGTTATTTGGTGTGTGTGAAAAATTGAGTATGGAGATGGGAGATTCGTATGTGTGGGTTGAGGAGGAGGCGCAGTTGAGAGAGCTGGTGGCGGAGTTGAGCAATGAGAAGGTGTTTGCGGTGGATACCGAGCAGCACGGTTTGAGATCATTTTTAGGTTTCACTGCTCTAATTCAGGTTCGTGTTTACATTTCTACTATCAACCTTGCCTTCTTTGCGTGCTTGTCTCAGTGTATTCAGCATTGATCGGTTGTATCTTGTGTTGGTGGGGGCTTGAATATGCAAGAACGTTCTTTTTGCAATGTGCATATAGTGTTTCCATTTTTAACATTCCACTAGTAATTGTATGTTCTCATGGCTGGTGCTTGTGGCTTGGGGTGATTGATCTTCATATACTTGTGACTCTCGATGCATTAGTTATTGGTTGTTTCTATATGGAGAAATCTGATGATTATTGACTAGGTGTGTTCTTTAAGTTCACGCCAATTTGGATAAGCATCAACCTTCAGGATTTTATGATGCTATGAGGCGTTCGTGGCGCTGCTTGTTATTGTTTTAAGTTTTAAGGTTTTACGCTGTTAGAAATGTATAATTCTTTTATAATGGTTTTCCTCTTCTTGTGTTTAGTTTCATTTCCAACCTTGTTCCCAAAGAAAGAAAGAACGAGAGAAACTGAAAGAATAGATGTCCTTAGGGAAAATAAAATAAAAAGATGGATGAGCATTTAATTAAACACAGCAAATACCGGCAGTGGTCTAAATTGATATATTTTTGTCACTGTGGGTAGTTGACAGAATCCGACATGCATTTCTATTAATGCAGATATCGACTACGAGCAAGGATTATTTGGTAGACACGATTATCCTGCATGATGTGATGGGACTTCTTAGGCCTGTATTTGCTAATCCTGGAATATGCAAGGTGAAATTAATACTGTTCATGATGTGTTTTACTTTTTTTTTATTATTATTATTTATTATGTTGCTTTTGTAAAATAAGTTCTTTATGCTACAGGTGTTTCATGGTGCCCATAATGATGTACTCTGGCTTCAACGAGATTTCCACATCTATATTGTCAATTTATTTGACACTGCCAAGGTTAATTACAAGACAAGACATAATCTGTTTTCAATTTCATCTGATATTTGAGTCATCAAGGAGGTTATCTGACTTAATTGATGCTTCCTGAATCATTGAAAAGTTAGAGCATCTGAAGATTATCTTTATTAGATACTTGTCTTCCAGATTGTATGCTCAAGTGTATAGCAGTGTCCTATCGAATGAGTGATTGCTTACTTATGTATTGCAGGCATGTGATGTTTTATCAAAACCACAGAGATCGTTGGCGTATTTGCTTGAAACATATTGTGGTGTTGCTGCGAACAAGCTGTTACAGGTTTCCAGTAGTAGATATAATCTCATGTATTTTGATTTATATGTCCTCAATTGTGAAAGCAGAATGAACACAAACATTCTTGTGTGGTCGGGCGGGGGGGTGTTCATAGTATTCAATCTGACTATTATCTGTTGGCTGGATACATCATGTAAGTTGTTTTAATGGTCATGCACTGACTTGTTTAACTATCTCAATTGTAGAGAGAGGACTGGAGACGACGTCCATTGTCAGAAGAAATGATCCAATATGCTCGAGCGGATGCACACTATCTGTTGTATATTGCGTATTGTCTGTGCCAGGAGCTTAAACAACTGAAAAATGGTATGATTTGTAATTGTTTAAATTTGTGCATTCCATTTGTTCTCCAGTCTGCATATATATAATATTGATGAGGTAGCTAGTGTTAGAAAACTTAGAAATGAGTTTTTTTATTAAACCATATTGATATGAGAGTTTACAAAGATATGTAGTGTTATCCCCATTTTTCTCCAATTAGGAGGTGAAGTTGCTGTTAATAATGCTTCCTTTTGTGGTGGCACAAAGTTGGAAATTGTTATAATTTTTCCTCGTCACTGGATTTGGTGGTAGATGGTGATTGATTTCCCTTTTATCTATCTTATAACTTGTTCTTTTCACTTCTGAGTAGCAAATTATTCATACATCATAGCAAACGGCGCATAAATAATAAAATAGAAGAATGCAGATTGGTATAAAAGTTTAATGTGTGAAAGGGACTGGAAGTATATTGGTTTCACCAGAAGCACAAAACCGTCAAACTCTCATTTTCATTTTTATCAGTTATCCACACACTCACATTCTAAGTGCATCAGAAAATTCATCTCCTGGTGACAAGTTCCATTTTCTTCTCGAGGCTATTCGACGTTCAAACGCAACTTGTTTGCAGCTATTTGCAAAAGATATTGAATCTTGTACTGGAGAATTAGCTGCATCATCAATAGTTTCGCGTTGCTTAAACGATCAAGGAAATATTTCGCGGAGTCCTTGCGGTGAGAAGGTATTTGTTGCTGTGAGAATCTTTAATTGTTATTGGTAGAGCTGACATGGGTAATACTGATAAAGAATATTCCTTTCAGTTTCAGGAACTTGTGAGACGACTGTGCTTATGGAGGGATTTAATGGTTAGTGCAATCAATTTGTAATATATTCTTAAACTCACCGTGTTTAGGTTTCGTTTCTTAAATTACCACATCTTCTTAAAGTAGCTATATGACAATTGCTTTGCATGAAGTCCCCGATTATGTGTTAAGAGTAAAGGGAATAACAATCAAAAAATCGAAACTCAAAAGAAGGTTATTATAAACTAAGCAGAAATAAGTAAACAAAGCAAAAGATAAATTCCAAAGAAGAGGAACTCTCTTTCTATCCCAAGCATCTACTGTGCTGCTCCAAACTAATATTCAAATCCTAGACAGCTCTAATGCAGGGAGAGAAGTCCCTATTTATTCTAGCAAATTATTTCCTTATGGAAATAAGATTTGACGTAGATTCTAACCTATAATAATTTCCTTATTCAAATATAGTTCTAACCTTAATAACTAATTATAATAGTAATAATTAATAACTAACTTAATAAGCAAGAAATAAAGAAAAGCAAGAAATAAAACAGCCGCTGCCTCCTCTTCTTTCTTCAACGTAAATTTGCTCTCTAACATTATGTATAAATGGAATTAGATTAATTATCTCTTACTTAGATTGCCTATTTAGCGATATCTCTGACCCTGAAATTGTAAATTGTGATTGAGAAATCTAGGTCTTCAGCTGGAGAGTGGATAGGTTTTATTTCTTGCTTTTCTTTATTTCTTGCTCATTAAGTTAGGTATTATTAGATTAATTTTCTCTTACTTAGATTGCCTATTTAGCGATATCTCTGACCCTGAAATTGTAAATTGTGATTGAGAAATCTAGGTCTTCAGCTGGAGAGTGGATAGGTTTTTGTTTAAAGATAATGGGATAGTCAATCTGCCATATACTTGTCCGATTCTGATTAGAGCTTACAATTTCATTGCAGTACTATTTTCTTTATGATGAATGCTGTTTCAACACTGTAATGCTCATTTTTTATTCATGCAAACCTGTTGTACTTCCGTTATCGTTTTCTACCCAGGAAGATTTCTGGAAATTCCTTTTCTTGACAAAGTTTATATTTAACTGAGCTTTGTAATTTGGCTAATTGAATTCTGAATAATTTATCATTTTAGTATTTACCATGGTGAGCTTTCTATTCAGCCTTGATAAATGTAATGGCTAACTTGGATAGATGTCAAATTCTTTCAGGCTCGTCTCCATGATGAGAGCCTGAGATTCGTTTTGTCAGATAACGCGATCATTACACTAGCAGCCAAAATCCCGACAACTGAAACTGATATTTACAGCATTATATCTGACGCTGATTCAGATGTTGAAACTGTGACGGCAATTCCTCTCCAAACTCCATCTCCTGTAGTTTGTTCTCATTTGGATGACCTGCTCTGTGTGCTTCAGAAAAAGATGACCAATCTTGACGATATACTTGAAATGTGCATCCGAGAACACCTCGGTCCAGGTGGCAGTTGTCCTCTTTCTGTATATAACTATGCCCTATTGTCCAAAACTACCATGGGAATAAGCAATAAAATCACCCCTAATCATAATGGATTTAGAGGTCCGAAACAGTTTGCAAAGAAGGCTTCTCGACAGCTTTTTGTTCAAAAGTTTTCATGCAAGGCCCCTGTTTATCATAACTGCAAGATCTATGCAAATGATGGACGATTATTATGTTACTGTGATCAGAGAAAGCTTCAATGGTTAGATAACTGTGTATTGTATTCTTGATGACTTACTTCCAGATATTATGCGAGCTAAAATTATTTTTCCGTATAAACTTTTTGTTCAGGTATCTCAACCGGGATCTGGCAAAACTTGTACAACAAGATCCTCCTTCCATCATGCTTCTCTTTGAGCCCAAAGGACGTCCTGAAGACGAGGACAATGATTTTTATATTCAGAGTAAGAAAAATATATGTGTTGGCTGTGGAGAAGGAAACCACTACTTACGTTACAGAATTATACCTTCTTGCTACAGAGTACATTTTCCCGAGCATTTGAAAAGTCATCGCTCCCATGATATTGTTCTCCTTTGTGTGGATTGTCATGAAACTGCTCATACTGCTGCTGAAAAGTATAAAAAGAAAGTAGCTGCTGAATTTGGAATACCATTATTTATTCGTAGAGTTGTTAACTTGGATAAGACGCAAAACACACCTACGTCTTCTTTGCCTGAGTCGTGTGAGGAGATTGGGGTGTCTCCTTTACAGTTGCGTATTGCTGCTATGGCTCTGCTGCGCCATGGACCACGAATGCCATCTCTGCGCCGTGAAGAATTAATGCAGGTAAGAGGCTAACTATACTAGTTATACTGAAATTTGGCACTGAATGCCGCCTTGCATTTCTTTTCGGCTCCATTCCCTTTTTCTCCATTATTTGCTCACAGCCCTTAATTTGAGCAGACTGTCATGACATACTATGGAGGGAGAGAAATATCTGATGAAGATCTTGAAAAAGCTTTGGTAGTCGGAATGAGTCCTCACGAGAGAAGAAGATTCGAGAAAAAGAGAGGTTATGTATTTAAACATCTTAGAAAAAGTAATAATCCAATTGATGCTGAAGACGAGAATTTTGTTGGCGAGCCACCTGTCACCATGCAGACTGCATCGAACAATGAAGACAAGGAGGATTCATTGCACACCAATATGACAGACGCTTCTGAGGATCGATATTATGTCAACATTTTAGAAGATGCAGAACGAAGCACTCAGCATTCATCTCTTAATATCAGAGAGAATACTGCTCCATGCAGTGCTGACACTGATGATACTGCATCAGATACAAAGGTGGTTCGAGGAAGGAGAAGCATTTGTCTCTCCAACAATGATGAAATCTCTGGAAGTGAAATTTTAGCAAATGGGACGACTAATCCGTTGGAGGATAAGGAGGACAGTTTGCCAAAACATGATTCAAAGATGTCGTTATTAGGACACGGACCTCATGGGAAGCAAGTAGTCAAGTATCTGCTAAAGGAGCATGGCGAGGATGGGATTCGCGAGTTTTGTCAGAGATGGAGGCAGGTTTTTATTGAAGCTCTTCAACCACGTTTCTTGCCTGCTGGCTGGGATGTTAAGCACAGGTATGCTCTCTAGTTTGAAGTAGTTTATATTAACTAATTGCTCTGCTTTATTTAGTAAAATGTGAAAAATATGCGAAGATTTCTTGTTGATCCTTAAAGAAGATGAACGTTCATAAATTTTCAAATCTTAAACTCGATCTTTTGTTGTTCGTAAATGATGAAAATTCTGATTTAGTTTTTGGTATGTCCAAAGGATTTGATGTTGGACACTTTTTTGCCAGTGGTAAAAGAGATTTCGGTGAGTTCAGTGTCTACAAGCCCACGATGAATGCTTCTGGCGCTTCTGCTGCTACTGCGGGATAATGCTTCTCTCCGAGCTCTGCTTCTCGGAAGAGACTGAAGTGGCCATTTCGGACTTCTTGCGACGGATCCTGCCGTAGGTGCCCTCTATATGAGCTGTTGTACTTTCATCTTTAGTTGATCTAGAATTTTGCTTATGGGGTATATTTATTTCGTTTCTTTTTATTAATTGAATTGTTTGTTGCAAATGGAATAGCTCCTCAAGTTGTTAACGCCGGTTTTCAAGAATGGCAGAATTAATTAACTTTAATTCGAGTTTTTTTGCTATGTGTGTGTGTGCGTGTGTGTATTGGAGGATTTGCAGAATTAATTAACTTTAATTGGAGGTTTCCAAGAATGGCAGAATTAATTAACTTTAATACTGAAAAAACTCTATAAAAATGACTAATAAAGGTTGGAGAATTTGTGATGTCATGTAAATGATAAAGATAATCAATTTATGTTGTTGGATCAAAATAAAAGGTTTAGAACAACACTTTAATTACAACCACAAAATTTGAGAATAATTGTTCTGTTCTCATTTTTATTAGATTATGACAATTGTTATAAGCTGCGGTTAAAGTTTAACCCCATGTTTTAGAAAAAGAAAAAAGTTAAACATCATTAAGCCTTAATTGCCATTCCTACAGCCATTTCCTTTCAAAAACTGCATTTTCTCTATCAACATTAATATAAGATAAATCTAACCATCACCTTTGACTGGCTTAAATAATGTCGAAAGATTTATGGTTTGGAAAGTAAACTCGATTAGAATCCAACCTAATCTTCAACTCGGTCTAAGGTTGTTCATATATCAAAAAATGGCTATATGAACTCGACAACGACAAGAAAACAGCGGCAAGTCTCTATAAATTCAAGAACTCATGATACGAGGAAGAGAGGCCATGGAGTTTTAATTAGCCCGTAGATGCAGGCGCAAAGCCTTCCAAGTAAAAGTATATGGTTCAGGAAAGGTTAGCTGCATTGCATAAAATCTCTACGTTGTCAAAGGTTAATAATATTGGCGTGATCTTGCTGTGCAAGATGCAAGATTTTTCACCAATAGCCTGTTTTCAGCTGCACCAGAGTCACTCTCGATCTACCAGCAAGATGAGAGGCATAATGGTATGGCCGAACGAACCCCTCAGACTAGAATAAGCATGTACGTCTCTTGCTCTTTTGAGCTCAAAGCAACATCAACTGTGATTTGTGATCAATGCCGTTGAAGATGAAAGTCCCACTCATTGGAACAAATTGTCTAGTGATGAGCTGCAGATGATAATATATGCCTTTTAGTTGCAATTTCAAACAAATACTTTTTGATCATAAAGAGCATGTGATCTTATTCATGTGGACTATCTATGAAAAGGGCTGAGTCTTCTGCATCGGGGTAATTATAAAGGTGAAATGATTTTAAGACAAACATTTATTTACTAAGATGAGATAGAAAACCAACCTTGATCACCTCCTGTGAAGCGATTCCCCCAACAAAGGCAGCCACAGCATGAAGCTCTGCAGCACCATAACGACACATTTCATTGATAAGGTCTTCAGTCAAGGTTGATCCGTTGCAACCCAAGTCGTTAAGTAGGGAAACAGCTGTTGTTTTCAATCTGGAAATCTCTTCATCCATCTCACTGCAGAATATTAATCAGATATCGGTTGCCACGAGGTAAGAAATGTCGGGTATAAATCATATGGAAAAGGAATGGCCTGAAGTTTTTACCCATCAAACTGCCCCGGGAAGCTATTGTAGTTTGCAGCAAAACGATCTACTGCTCGTAGAAGAATATAGAATCCAACAGCAATACTGCACCGTGAATTTGGAGTACTGGCAAGAGTTAATGGTTTGTATGAAATAAATCCACAAATTATAGAAAGATGAGACATTCAAGGAAAAGATATACAATCATAATAGCCCACTGTATGTCTTTTTAGGCTATTCCAGGATATTTTGTCGACAGTCCTTCAGAATGCATATGTCCTGATTTATTTTGGAGACTCTATGAGCCATAGCAAACATCCCACGTGACGAGTACAAATAATTTTGGACTGTCAAATGGTAGAAGGAGAAATGTACCAGTAGTCTTCATCTGTGAGATACTTTTGTAGCTCCAATTGAACTGGCGAATTGAACTCATCCTCAATCGTGCGATATCTGCATACCTATATTTATAAAATCAAGATAAAGAACTTTAGTTATTGGGAAAACCATGTCCCCGAGGAAGTTGCAAGCATGCCATTATGATTATCCTTATGAGAAAGGCATGGGTACATATCCTTCAAAAAACAGTAATCCCTCCAAAAATTAAATGTTCAGTCAAAAGCATAACTTGCAGGAATCCGGAAACAATAAAGGTGAGCTTAAAAGCTGTCACTCATAAAATATAAACGAAAAGGGACTAGAAGTAGCAAGAATGTTTCGTGCACACACCTTAAGTTTCCTAGCATTTTTGCAAAAACTTTTTAAGGCTGCTTTTGAGATGCTTTCTGGATCTCTACCTAGCTTCTTCAATATTTTCTTGGCGAGCTTCTCCATGACAAGAAAATCGGCCTCAGCCTTAGCCTGATAGATCTTCTGTAGTGTGACATATAACCTACACCAGACGCAGAAGGTAACCCATTGTCAACATAAGACTTGTTGGGTCACGAAAATTATTTGGCTCAACAAAGCGCTAGTCACTAACTCGGTTGAAGATGTCATATCTGGGATAGATCCCTCCAGAGGTGCCTCTCCACCTCCTTCATTAGCTATGAATTCCTGAATTGTGAAGCAAAAAGTGCAAGATATTACTATATCTCTCTGGACATGTACAACCTTTCAGTTAGCAATACTATACTTACAGTTTCAATTGGATAAAAATAGTTGAATATCATGATTTTTTTTTCAGAAATCATCAATTTCAGTAGTACTAGTAGTACTAACTACAAAGTATATTAAAACAATTCGTTTTGGCTATTGATCAATAACCTAAAATTCAGTCCAAGATCAGACCAACTTTTACCAAAACAAAAGCATTAGAAACTAAAAAAATAAAATATAATATGAATGAATAAGTCGTTTCGCGCCATAACTTAGAAACATCAATTGGTATAGTTCAAGTAAAGAAATATCCATACTTTAGTAGATAAGGGTGATAAGAGTTACCTTTAGAGCTGCCACCATCACCCAAAAATCTGAAGAATTGGAATCGACTTCAGCATAGCTGTCATTAATTATTTGCTGTAGGCTTGGACCTGCAATGCAACATAGAGCTGTCAGGAAAACGATTGAAGAGCATCTTGTGAATTAGTTCAGCAACATTTTTTTGTCACTAAATATTACCATCGGCCAAAAGGCCTCTTTTTCTCAATTTTGTTCTTCTACGAAATAAAATGTTTTTAAAATCTGAATCTAAAGGCTATACACAAGCAATGAGTAGACTTCTCTGAAGGATATAAACATCTTTCTATACTCTCAAGTGTCTTAGTTTAACTAATCATTACCTAATGGATTAATACCACAAAGATCCAGGATCTGCGACCTAGAATGGAAAATGAGAAGTAGCAATTTCATAACGAATCCAAAAGTTAAAATGTAAAGAGATTACATGAAGGAGAAAAAATTATCTAAAACCAATTCCATGTAATAAGATGCGCTGGTTGAAAAGTTCTCAAAAGAGTTCCATCCTTTTTTCTTCAGTCTTCCATAGCCCATAACAGATAAATAATACTTCTGCAAGTTACTGCTACTTATTAGCACAATTTTCTAATTGCAAGGATGCCATTTGTGTTCCTAAATTTGTAGTTAAAAACTAGAGCAGTTTATTAATTAGATAATATAACTTGCTCGATTCAACATAGATCAAAAGAGAACGCTGCAAGAGTTATTGATCAGCCAGAAATTAAACAATCTACCATCTTATCAAGCGAAAAGGGAAGAAAGATTGAACCCAAATTAGTAAAAACTTTTAAGCAGTACCACTGGCCTGATCATAAGATCGAACAGTTTGTTTCTATAATTGTGAACATTGTCTCCACATATATGAAACAAAAGTCGACATTCTGTTAAGGAGCTCACAGCGGTGAATTCACACGCTACCAGTCTAGCTACAAGTACTTTATGTAGAAAATCAACTTACTAATTCCTTGAGGAGTGAAGACTTTGAACGAAGCTTCCATGGCTTCCTTGTAATTGTCTTCATCGGACGCAATCATCTTAGCCTTGATCAAATCCTAAAGCATCCATCCAGAGACCAACCAGAACACCTCAAGAGATAGACAAAAAGAATAAGGCTAATGAAAGAACTACCAAGGCATAAAATAAGTAGTATGCACCTTAAATACTTTTTTCTCTTCCCTTGTTGACGGAAGTTTTCCATTGTGAGTTTTTGCCCACTCCTCTGCTGTCTTAATGAGAATAATAACATATGGAGTGTGCTTATGAACAACAGGATCGGCTGTATCCAAATCAATTGATTCTGCGTATCTGTGATTTGTTAGAAAAACAAACACTCAAATTCTCAATTTTCAGGGATAACGTGAGTTATAGTCATACCAGGGGCATACATATCGTATATACATAATACGGAGAAAATCAAACCTCTTAAGCTCTGGCCATGGATTATTTAGCCTAAGATCGTCAAGAAAATGATCGGGCTTTGATTCAATCACTGCATGTTCCTGAAAAGAAGTAAGACTTACAATCCATGCCTTCCAAAGAGATAATCTCATAAAATGTCCCCCTTTAAGAAAATGTGATGTTCGCAATGGAAGCTACTTAGAATGAATTCAGACTTCAACAGAGTTATCTTTTTCAGTAGCTATGGTCATTATAAAGGACAACAAAAGGAAGGAAAAGTAACATCTGAAAACTAAGGGAAAGAATCTGCACTCGGAGTACCTTCACACTGATTCGAACAAATCCAGTAAGTCCATAAGAGCGTGCAAATATCAATATGACATTGGCTTGACGACAGATTCTATCCAGTTTCACCATTGAAGATTCAACAAGCTGAAGAAATATTACAGGATACAAGCTATTAGGGAATTCAGTTTACTGATCGACTGTACTCCAGAAGCATCAAAGTGCCTAACAGTGAGCAATACTAGTTATTAAGTATGGGTATAAGATTTCCTCGTTAAACAAAGTATTCTAATATAATTGAAGATACATTTTTTCACCAGCTCATTTAACATCAGAAGGAAGTATTAAAACGACACAACAGTGCATAATACAAATATACAATCAGGGTTGATTTTAGCTTCTGACATGATAGGCATCCAATTTAAACTGATCTAGAGACTACCCCACCCCCTTACTTTTTCTATGAACAAACTGTTTCGGCCATTGTGAAATCTAGAATTGTTAACCACCAAATAAAGTACAATGAAACACTCAGCAATATTCAAAATAATGAGCTCAGCCAATTCTAACTTAAAAGAGGATCTAACATACCGATCTAAAAGCAATTATAACTAAATAAGTAGCAGCATCCATCTAATCATAAACTTTTAAAAATTTCTAGTTGAGAAAGGAATAGCAACAACGATACAAGGAAAAAGATCACATGATTGAAAATTCAAAAGCCATGAAGACAGCAACAGCTTGACTGCAAGTGAACAATTTCACCGACACTAATAAACTCCTCAATCTAGATTTGGGGATATATTAAAATGATTTTAAAAAATCCGACGTCTAGATTAATGTAGAGAAACGACGGCAATCTACACAACCACAAGGAGCATCAAATGTTCACTACTGAAACATGGATCAAACACCTATTCATCTTTCAACTTACAATTCTAAAACCACTATAACCAAAAGGGCTAATGAGCAAACAATTTGTAACCAGTAATAATGAATAATGGACAATGTATAGCAAAAAGAGAGATGAAAAGTGCAAATGTCCACACCTGCGTGGCAACAACCAATGTAAATTGTGAAAAGAAGGATGGATTGGATTCGATCAACTTCTCAGGATACTCTTCAATAAATTTTGCCTTCACTGCATCATTCAACTCCTGCAGAAAGGCGCAAACAGTTTTCGCCTTCGATTGCCCAACACTCGGCTCGTCCACTAGATGGTCATCAATCAAAACAACAAAATATAAAAACAACACCTCGCTATAAAGAAAATGGAAAGAAAGAAAGTAAAAAATATCAATAAAATCAAGGCTAAAAGAAACACATATATATATGTGTGTGTGTGTGTGTGTGTGTGTGTGTGTGTATTTTGTACCCATATAATTATTTCCGAGGTCGCCAAGTTCAACTTTCGAGCCATCAACAACAGTAATGCTGCCAACTCCACCGAGAACTAGATTTTTCAAGGTCTCTGAGCCAGTGGGCCCACAGTTCAACAAGCATATGCTTGATTTCTCGAGGGCTTCTTGTCCTTGCTCACCCCAGATTCTTTGAACATGAAAAGAAACATAATCGACTGATAAATAACGAAATTGTGGGAGATATTGTGCAGGGGGCAGTGGAAAATAACGGAAATTGAAGAGAAAAAAATAGGAATGGTGGAAATATAGTACCTGAGTTGACGATCGTATTTCGTTTTAGGTTCTGCCATGGATGATTAGCTTGGTAGATACGCAAAGAGAGTGAGAGAGAATTTAGCAGAGGCTTTTTCCAAGAGAGGGGGAAAAATAGAAGAGTGTCTTGGCCGCCGTTTCGCTCAGCGCATATAGAAATCGAATTAAAAAATAAATAAATAAATACAAAGATAAATATTTAGGGGGTGTATTGCATCGTGGAGTTTTGAGGATTGTATTGGATTGATAAATTTCAAATTCCATCAAATTCTTGAGGCATTGAATTGATAGATTTCAAATTCTATCAAATTCTGTCTATATTCAACAATAATTAGATTTTGCTGGATTTCACGATTTTATGGATTTCAATGGATTTCCTCCCCAAGAATACAAAGGATGAAATCTGAGCTCTGGACCTTGAAATGCGATGAAATTGGTATCATCGGGCGCTGATGACACGTGATCGCTGGTGTTGTGTTACGCTAGTGATCACCAGCAGGCCGCAGTCGTTGATTTTGATAAACCAAAAGCACAAGATACATAACCAATGCTTTGAAGGCCAAATTAATTGACAATTCCAGCAACATATAAAACAGCAAAGTAAAAACAATATGCGGAATGGGACTTATTGCCATCAATTGCAATCAAACTTGCATGAATCCGGAAACTGGTGGCAACACAAGCATCAGAAGACGTAAGATCAGTGAGGTCTGGCTTGCAAGCGAAGTCCAATATAGTCGAGTTCCCAACCTTCCCCACCCAATCTCGAGGGACTTTCGTGTAAGTAGTGATTTATTTAGGGTCTCATAAAGATTTCTATCATTTTCACACGTTTATTATTGTTGTTAGCAGTATGAATAATTTTTGCGAGAAGCTCTTTTTCCATCCTTTTTATTTCAGTTATTGAAAATATTAACATAGGAATTCGCGTGATACTATTTTTCAATAGACAAAATGCATAAAAACGAGGAGGTGGTGGGAAACCGTGTGATAAATTTTATTTCCATTCTAGTAATTATGTGATTAAAAAAAGATATTAGAATAATAATTTTTCATAATTGTTCATTTCTCTTATTTTCCAATCGTAAATTTATAAACAAAAGTAAATACACTCTTGGAGAAATATAGGAAAATAACTTTTTAAGGTTAAAAAGGCTAATTATGGCACAATTTGGAAAAAGCTATAAAAATAGCATTTCTTGGACATTTATGCTATTTTTCATTTTCATTTTTATTTTCTTATATTTTAAAATGTGGATTCACATATTATTATACGTATGGTCTTTATATA
The DNA here is from genome assembly GCA_029490685.1 of Schizonepeta tenuifolia. NCBI lineage: Eukaryota > Viridiplantae > Streptophyta > Magnoliopsida > Lamiales > Lamiaceae > Schizonepeta > Schizonepeta tenuifolia. The sequence continues at coordinate 132,927,180 of CM055955.1, forward strand.
ATTGTGATTTTTCAAATGTTCTTCTATGAAAACACATGTTCACATATATAGTTTCACATAATATAATAGAAAAATATGAATTCATATCCGTCCCAGGTTAATATGGTTACTTTCCTTTTTTTAGTTGTCCCAACTTAATATGGTGTTTTATTTATAGAACATGTTTTTTACCTTTTTACTCTTAAAAGTTCAATATATTTACCCTTATAAAGTTTCTTCATCTACTAAGAAATTAACAACATATCATAAATGGATCCCTTCATCCACTTAAAATACTCTATCAAATATTTATCTACTTTTTCTTAAAATCTATGCACAATCCCGCACCATACTAAATGGGGACGGAGGGAGTACGTGTGATATTTACATAATTGTGATTTCATAAATATTTATGTAAATCACATGTACACATTTGTATTTTCACATATTACACTGATGTGATTTCACAAATGTGAAATCGGAAGAAGAATGACAGAAATGTTCAAAAGTGCTACTTTTATTACTTTTTAGACCTTTTAATTTATAAAGTTTTATTTTTTTACTAATGGTCTCGGTAACGAGTAACTGGTGTATGGGGTGGGGAATACATCAGTAGCAATTTTCGTTTTGCTTAATGTCTTTTCACTGAGATATACTGCTCAGATCAGTTTACTCACAATTAGAAGAGACAGTTGGAGTAGCTCTGGAGCCAATCATACAGTCGGTAGCTCAGCTGACTCCTATGCCTGAAGATCAGCTGCTTGCACCAACTGAGGTTTTAAACAGTTATGCAATGCGAAAGATGGTGAGAGATAAACTCGTTACATAAACTGAAACCTTAGTGAAAGGGGATGGTTAAATTCCCAAGTTAGTGCAGAGCAAATGAAATGTTAGCAGGTTAGGTACAGAAATTAAAATACTGAATGTAAAATATAGAATGTAAAGCATACAGTATTTTAACGTGGTTCGGAGATCGACCTCCTACGTCAACGACTTCCTTTTCGGAGAAGCAATCCACTAGGTAAGCTTAAGTGTGCTTCACCAAACGCCCACTTGGATTCCGGGTCTCAAGCAAACCTAACCAGTTCGATTCCGGGTTCGAACAAGACCCCTTTAACACTTTTCCTACAAGTGTTCATCCTGGTATTAGATTACTTGTTCCAAGGGACCACTGCTTGGATTACGGGTTCCAAGCAACCTGGGTTTGGATTTTGTGGGGAAGAATCCAACAATGAAACCTACTACACTTTAGGGGAGTGGAGACTTCAACCCAAGACTAAGAACTCAATCTCGTTGAGACAGAGTCATGAGAGGATACAAAACAAGCAAGGACTTGGTCGCTAGCCTCATTCAGGAAGGAAACCTTCTGAGAGGCTAGGAGAAGAGGAGAGAAATCACTCTACTCCTTCTTCGCCAGTCAACTTGCTTGGAGAGAGAGAGAGGTGAAAAGCTACTTGCGCCGCTTCACTCTTTGTGTTATCTCTCGGCACTCTGAAGTTCTTTTTCTCTACTTGTATCGAAAACCCTCGTTTTAGCCTTGTTGTGGAGACCTCTATTTATAGAGGAAAAGTTAAAGACAGTTGTTGGAAAGAGCCGTTTGACCTCTGCTAAAAGTATGACACTCCACGTGCTTTACTGGTAACTTTTCAGAAACAATGCCTACGACCATGCTTTTTGCACGTCGCTGTTGTCGGCCCTTTTATGAAAAGTTTTCCAATTGACTTGTGCTCCCGAGTAAATTTACGAACTAGACTGCAGCTCCTTCGTCGTCACAACTTATCTTCACACCAACTGTATGCCTTCAGTTGTGAGTTAACTGAGTTGTTGTCCAACTGAGTCCGTGCTTCAGTTGGGGTTGATGTCCTAACTGTCATCGAGTCTCAACTGAGTGTGATCCCTCAACTGAGTCTGGACCTCAGCTGAGTTTGAGCCTCAGCTTAGTTCTTCACGAACTTCATTCTCTAGTCCGGCTGTCTTCTTCTGCTTGACTCTTGTAAAGATAAACTCCTTATGCTCAAACAGTAAGCTCTAGCTAAACACACTAAAGGCAATCATCTACTTGGTCAAAGTCATTCAAAACATTTATAATTTTTCCAATACTTACTTTTCCCTTTTATTTAATCAAAATCGTGTCAAACCAACAACTAATAAAATAATACAACCAAAATTAAAAAAACCTCCAAGACTATACAACAATTAATTTTTCAAACATCTCATAAGTTTGAGGTTTATTATTGCATCTCATTGCCATTTGACGTGGCACATCCTAACCACTCCTTCCACTGTTGCTGAAGTAAATTAGAATCTTCGAAAATTCCTCTTTTTCCAAATACCGTAAACATTAATAGCAACAACAACTCTGTATAACATGTGTTTTCCACTCTTTGATGTGCAATGAGAGTTTAAATAATTTCTCTCATTCTCACAGTCTTTGATAATATTTAAGGGAAAAATGCATAAAAATACACGCATGACTTTTTAATTTTCTCCAAAAACTCACCAACTTTTAGTTATGTCCAAATTTTCCTTAATTTTGAATTCTACTAAAATCAAATTAGAGGTGGCGCTTATGCAACATTCAAACAAGTATCGACCTATCTTTTATGAGGCAACCATACTTTTTAACTTCGTTAGCTCTCAACTGTGAATCTCAGTTGGAGGTGTCGACTCAGTTGACTTTTCAACTAACTTCTTTGACTGAAGCTTATTGTCTGAGTGTTTTAGTGCAATGCGGAATGTAGTGGTTTTTACTTAACTCTTTTTTTTTTAGTTATTGAAAATGCTTTTATGTATAGACAATGTCAAGTTGTCAAATAACACTTGGACAAATTTATGAATGCTTGAATGAGGGTGAGTTCATTGTTAGTATAAAGGAATAAAACAGTAAACGAAAGCAAGCAATTTAATGAGGTTCAGAGTCAAAACTCTTACGTCTTCATTTGGGAGTCTACTCAATGAATCTAGTAATCATCCTATCCAAATCACAGTTTACACGCACTGCGAAAGCATATCACTTCGATTATGGGTTCCAAGTAACCTACAATTAGATTATGGGTTCCAATAAGACCTAGTATCTGATAATGGATTCAAAAAAATCTGGTGAGTTGAATTCTAAGAACAACTCAAATCCTAATCAACCATAAAGGTTTGGGATTTTTTCAACTATGAACCTTGACTTGCAACAATTCTCGAGATCCTTAAGTGAATCAACTTGCAGTTAGGGATGTTTGCGGTTCGATCTGGTGCGGTTTAACACTAAAATCAAATCGAACAGTAAAATACGGTTTGGTAAATTTTTTAAAATCAAAGCAAACTGTTTTAATATTGAAACCAAATTGAACCGGACTTTATTAATACAATTTGGTGCGGTTTTATTTACTGTTCACAAATATTATTTATTTTCTTACTTAATAGTAATAAAAAAATTAAATATCTTTTCATTTGTAATTATTATCATGTATATGTCTTTCTCTAACATCATGATAAGAGTAATATTTCATCTGCTTGGGCTAATTTGGTAAACATGTGAAAAATATCGTGTGTAGCATAAGAAAAGTAGAGGTTAAAAAAGATACATTATATTAAATTGTTAGGTTTAATTTTTTTTTTAAATTAACTTCTCCAACTTTGTTAAAAGAAATAAAAGAATGATGCAAATTATTTAATTTAAATAATAAATAAATTATTAAGTACTATAAATATATTATAGTTTTGCAGTTTATGGTTTAGTTTGGTTTGTATTTTTAAGGAACTAAACCCTAACCATAAACCATAATTTATTAAAAATCTAAACCAAACCATAATTTTATAAATCATGGACCAAACCAAACTGTAAAATACGGTTTGGTTCGATTTGGTTTATGGTTTAAACCAAATTGTAACACTCCTACTTGTAGTAAATCTTGACTCACAATTTTAGGCTACAATGAAGAAAGGTGTTTCTAGACTAGAAAGATTGGAAGACAAAATATACAATTCTAAATCTGAAGAACTGGACATTTTTTCTTGAGAGAGTTTTCTTTGCTTGAATGCTTGAGCTCATATGAATCTTCACTTGTATCTTCTATATCTTCCTTGTTGAATGCCTCTATTTATAGGTGGAGAGAAAAATTAGTCGATGGATTACTGTTTCACTATAGCATTTGAATTTTGGCTTCATCCATTAACCTTATTGTTTAGCTATTTCGGGCAACTGTTGCAACTGCTTTCGCTTGAGAAGAATGTTGTTGTTGGCCTAAATGAGGAAATATTGTTTGCGAACTTCCGCATGCATTTCATTCGTCTACATGCCATGTACTCTTCTGAATTTGAATTAGGTCAATGTCATGACTTTGACTCACATTCTGCACACTTTCTAAGTATTTTACTTAAATTGAGTGGTTAGTCGGGAGAGTCAGGTGATCAATCAACCTGACCGTATCTTTTGCCTGAATAACTTCGACTGAGTATTTAAGTTCCCCCCTCAGTTCGAGGCATGTAAAGCCAAAACTTTAACTAGCTCAAACGTGTGGGTCTAGCTAACACTCAGGTAATCATCTACTCGATTGAGGTTACTTGAATTTTGGAATAAATCAAAACCATTTACTTAGAATTTTCCCAGCAACTATAAGTTTCATTATCCTAACAAAGAGCATACATCTAATCACAAACAATCCAAAACTTAGCTAAATGATCAACACTATTTAGGCTTTAACAGTTAACAAGGTTATAAAAATGCATATATCTTCTTTTTAGTGGGGTGGGGAGGAGAGTTCTGGCTAATTATTCTATATCATTCCCACCTTTTGTGTTGGAGTTTTCATCTCATATTACAACTTTCTGATAGAAAACTTATCCTAGTTCATGAAGTTTTGGCATGCTGTCATATTAGATAATCCCTTGCTACCAAGATTTTCTTAATCGCCCATAAAGCTTAAGCAGAGTTTTGCATATCAAATAGACGTTGATGCTTTATATAGTATCCATGAATCCGCTTCACCTACAACTTATTCCTTTCTTAGCAATAAACCACAACATCTTGCATAACGCAACCTTATTCCATGCTTGGATATTGGTAAGATTTCACCCTCCAGCTACTTTACGTTGGTATAAGTAGTCATATATAACGAGAAATCTTTTAATCATCCCAGATTTACCGGATAAAAAGCATCTCAAATCTTTTGGTCAAAGAAAAAAATAACTTGTTGACTCGCATTGACTCGTATCTCCAAAACTTGTTTTTTTTTTGAATTAATCTGCAAACTTGTTTTTTGTTTTTTGTTTTTGAACAACGTTACAAAGAAATTTAAATACCGCGTGACGGTGAACTCGAGCTATGTGTGATAACAATTGGCTAGGGTAAAACATGTCTAATTACATAAACATATGAGGCCAAATCACAATTTTACTAACTTTATGGGATACTTCTCAAAATAAAAAAAATTAGAGGGAGTGAGTTGTTATTTACAGTTTCCGCCGTGTTGATTCGATTTATGATGAACACTGATGCACACAGTTCACACTCGCTTTCTCAATTTTATTGGGATCTCATCACACGCTGTGCAGTAGATAGATTTTCGACGCCCATGTAATTCTGCTGATACACATCTAGAGAGAGAGAGAGAGAGAGAGAGAGAGAGGAGAGGAGAGGAGAGGAAGAAAAGGGAGAAAATGGCGGTGAGAACTGGAGTTTTGAAGGTAGTTATCGGTTTAATGGCGATTTGCTTGGGAGCATATATAGTGGGTCCGCCTCTGTATTGGCACTTGATGGAGGGATTGGCCTCTGCTTCTGCTTCTTGCCCTTCTTGTAACTGTGACTGTGATGCCTTGCCCCTTCTCTCAATTCCTCAAGGTATATACATACTTGGGTTTATAGTGTATGCTAGATCTGTCTCTATTTTTCTGTTTGAAGTGTAATTTGTGAATTTAATCATCTGGGGTTTGATTTCTCAGCGTCAAAAGTTGATTTTTGGTGCACTTATGTGTGATTGTTTGATTGCTGCACGAGTATTTTTCTTATTTTCTTGGATTGAACGGAGTTATATAGTTTAGATGATCGTATGTAAGTACGACTTGATAAAGATGACGACTTGACTCTGTTAGGTAGCTTGTTTTAGCAATGTACTGCTCACGTATGTGTTTGTGGCATAAATCTTGATGAAATAGCGCGTTTGTGCTTTTGACCATTAATTGATCTGGGATTGAGCCATTTTGGGGAATTATTAGTAAAATCATCTGTGTGATTTGATGACTTGATGGTCACATGGCTTCGTGAAGTGGAATCGGCTTCTATTTGCTACTATACCTGAAGGAAGTTTCTTATGGATGAATGAATCTCAAAAGATTATGGCTGATTTGACCCGAATATGTATTGATGAAATTTAGAAATAGTTTAGGGCAATTGTCATGCTGATATTCTATCATTTAGTGGCTTAATAGCTTAGATGGAATGGTGCTGATTCAGAACTATCACTGGTAGTTTATGCTTGGAACCTGTTCATAGGAGATATTTTTGATATGCAGCCTCAGAATCTTAATTCAATACCAGTTACTTCCTGTGTGCAGTTGTTCAGCAATGTGGTTCTTCAGAATCAGGAATATGATAATCAAAGACATACATACTACTAGTGTTTCCTTGTATTTTCGGTTGTCTATAGTTATAATATTATACATATACTGTATATAGATTGCCAGGCTCATATGTTACTCTGTGCTTTATGACCTAAGTAGAGCTTTTTTTCTAGGTGTCACTGTCTTTTTATGTCATTTTGAATCTTTTGCTGTACGATGTATGTTTGGATTTTATTTGGTCTTTTGCTTGAAGATTGCATATACTGATTACTTGTTTGCCTCTTGCAGGACTGCATAATGCTTCCTTTGCTGGTAAGCATTGTATTCTTTGTTTAATTGTTTTGCAATTTATACTTGCTCTTCCTTATGTTCTGGTGTCTTGATTTGCTCGCTGGTTGTTTGCATCAAAAAGCATTATCAGGAAACACAATCGAAATTATGCCTCTGGCAGAATAATATACTCATTTTTCCCATTCATTCTCACTAGACATCCTCTTGCTAAAATGCTTCACTACTTTCTTCAACCTTTTATGCTGAGTATATTCCTGAAAGAGGAGATTTTGATTTTTTTTTTTTTTTTTTTTCATTTTTAGTTGATTGCACACTGAATACAATTTTCCTAAATTCTATTAACTGCTCTATGAGTGAAGGCCAAATAATTGCAGTGTCATGCATGTCAGAGTTGTAGTACTGCTGGACTGTTATGTGTTTGTTTATGCCTTGTACATGCACATAGTGCTATTTTAAGACCTTACTTTTCGTGTGGAAACAGCCGAACACATTAAATTCTGATGGAAAATAGGAAAATTTGCAATCAAATATTTGATTGTCTAATTTGTCATTATCTTGTATGCCCTTGCATTGTTATTCCTTATACTTGACCCGCGAAGCACCTTTAGAATATTATGTATTTTCAGTGGCTGCCTATTGCTTTTTTTTTTGTTTTTTTGTTTTTTTGTTTTTTTTTTCTTTTTTTTATCTGAGTATGTTCATAGATTCTCTATACATCACATTAAACTCAGAATTATGATGCTGCTACGCATCAATTTAAGTTCTGACTTTTTGTCGGATCTAGAATTAGTTGCGACTAGTTCTCTTTTGCTGTGAGGATCCTCTGAATGATTCTTTTGTAGCTATAATACGTTTGCGTTTGTTTATTTCGCATATTTAATGGAATAACGACCATAAGTGTGTAACAATTATCTTCCCATTTTTAAAGTTTAATTAGTTGAAAGCACTTGTAATTGAAGTCTCAAACTATTTGCTGTCTCTCTTTTCTTTTCATGTCTCACAGATTGTGCAAAGCACGATCCAGATGTAAGTGAGGACACACAGAAGAATTTCGCAGAGCTATTATCTGAGGAGCTAAAGCAGCGAGAAGCTGAAGCTTTGGAGAATCAGCAGCGTGCTGACATGGCACTGCTCGAAGCGAAGAAGATGACGTCCCAGTACCAGAAAGAGGCTGACAAGTGCAATTCTGGAATGGAGACATGCGAGGAGGCAAGGGAAAAGTCTGAAGCAACTTTATTAGCGCAGAAGCAGCTGACGGCGATGTGGGAGCAAAGGGCACGCCAAAAAGGCTGGAAAGAAGGAAATGGCAGGGCTCAGTCCTAACTGAATATGTTACACGCAGTCTATTAGAATATTACAAAATGTCATATATAGTTCTTCCAATCGGTTAATAGGGCATGGTGCTCGTCTTGAAGGGCATCACGAGTTCTGAATACCTGGTGTGCGCTTAAAGCAAGCATCAGCTTTACAAGTACCATTCAAGCATGAAAAAGATTTGACTGATCTTCATGTAGAGGTAACATTGTCAGTATTACTGTTATTATTTATCAAAATTCCTTTTTTCTGTAAGAAAGCTGAGACTTCATTCGAGATAATTTTACATACAGAAATCTGTCAGTGCGAACAATTTCCTTGAGATCGCAGCAGATACGATGCTTATAATGATTATTGCTCGTTCAATAGAAATCTGAGATCATACTTTATTCTCTGCAAGAAATTTGGTTTGTGGCCTACATATGTTTTCGTCGAATTCCTGACTCTGTCGAGCACTATGCTTCATGAGATTCATCATTTTGCTACTTTGTAGGTTATTTTTCATTTTTTTTGGTTATGTTATGACTTGAATAGGAAAACATATTGTTTTGCCATATCCCTCTTATACATGCACAGAAGTCGACATATGTGTATGTAATACAGTATAAATACACCGTCATATATGGTGTTAGACACTGTACCATCACTTTGCCTTTGTAAGAGCAGCGATGGAGGTTGAAGAAATGGAAATCTCATCATATCTCTGAAACAAGTAAGCCAGAAACACAGCTGCAGTTTGAGGCACAACGTCCCTGGCCGCGCACTGCTTGTTGGAAGCTGATGGCCCCGTAGTCCCTGCCTGCGGTCCGTTCGACCAGAACAGGTATTCCAGCAGCCCAGTGCCACCTTTTTCCTTCGTAAATCTGTTGTAGACAAATTCCTCTGGATTCTCAAATATTTTAGGATCCTTCATCACTAGTGGCTGGAAGCCACACAGCAGTTCCCCTTTCTTGATTTCAAACACTGCATTGTGTGAGCTGAGGTCGAAGTCTTTTCGAGCTCGGGCGAACTGTTGTGGGACTGGTGGATTCAAACGTAGTGTCTCATACACGAACGAATTCACTAGCTCCATCTCCTTCACTGTCTCGAAGCTAAGATTGTTGTCTGTTAGCTTTGCCCTCACTTCCTTCCTCAGCTCCTCATGCACACTCGGCTTCTGCTCTCCGAGACTGCTCAGGAGCGAGTTTAGGAAGAGGAAGAACCCTCCGAACGCGTTGAATCCGAGCATGAAGATGAGGTTGTGGATGGCTTCTTCCTTTGTAAGGTTGAACTCGGTTTGAGCTCTTTCTACAGCTTCTTTGGCTCCATTCTCGACGAAGCTTGCGAGCTTCTCGTAGTCGGATTTGATGAGCCAAAAGGGGTAGGAGAAGGAGTGGAGGAAGATTTCTTCGAGGGGTTGTACGACGTTGATGCTGATAGTCGGGAGAAGCTGCAGGGCTAGCCATTTGTCCATCATTATGTGGCCGGACTTCTTGATCTCCGGGAAGGCGGAGGCGTCAGCCCCAAGGAGGGTGAGGCTGAGGAAGGCGAAGAGGAATTCTTGGAGTGGGAGGAGGTAGTTGGCGGAGTTGCCGGAGGTGGAGAGCTGGGACTCGATGGAGTCCCACATGGCGTCGAGGGTGGTTGTCATCGACGAAACCCAAGTGCTGGAGCTTCGTCTTAAGATGTCGATGGCGAAGTCTTTGATCTGCGATGTGTTCAGGAAGATGAATCTCAAAATCATTTTATTGATTAATAACAAAGTTAGTATAGGACAATGTCAAAATGGTATTAAGATAAGAAAATGATGAAGGAAGGAAGATAATTACCAACTGGTATCAGACCATATTTATTGTAATTCCGTACTCAATTTTTGAAATGTTAACTTAAGTATAGATTAATAACATTTCTATTGAGATTTGAAATGCCAACATATATATAGTCTATAGTTATATAATGGACTTGCTGTTTGGTAATACTACAACTAATTAATTATATTACTAAACTCCTTTTATCCCACTAATTCGAGCACATAATTTAAAATTTAAAATGTATAAACGATTAAAAAAAAGTGATAGGGTCCACTTTTTTGAATGATTAATTTTGTAAGCTATTATTAACGGAAACACGAACCATTATTAGCGGAACCGGAACAGAGAATTTTATCAAGTTATTGCTAGACTAAACTAATATAATTTCATCTTTTTTACCATAATTAATATCTATAACAGTTATCTAATGTCTGGCTCTAGTGAATTCTTCCAAGTACGTGGAAGGTCCTATGTAATTATTTTTATGTACAAGTATTTCAGTGAAACATATCACGTTTATTATATACTACCATGTAGAGAATCTAGTTCAAAAATAGCAAAAACAACTAGAAAAGAAAAAAGTAAAGGGACATTATTGTCGCAAAACATGACAATTTAATGGACCACTATAGGTTCAATTCACATCACAAAGAAACAAATCAATTAAGGTACAGTGCGTGTCAAGACGAAAGCATCGGAAAATTACAATTGAAGATTATTCAAATAATAAAATAATTTTTCTCGAAAAAAAAAATTAATAAATAATTTAAATTTAGAACTTGATTTTAGCATGGACCATATTGTGACGTATATGCATCGCCATCACATCTAATCATATGTGTTACATATTGGCGTGTGGTCACAGATTCACATGCACAAACGACTCAAGATTATTTGCATCCAATTATGTCAAATTGATTATAATAAAAGTGTTAAATTGTGACTCATAAAATTACCCACAGATTTCTTCAACTCAGATCGTTTATCTAATTCAAATGATAACTCAAAGTTACGTTTCTCAGTTGATAGCTATGTATTTTAAATTTCCGTTTAGTAAAATTGGTAATTGAGTTTTGCAATATCCCCTTCTTAGTGAGAGGTCTTGGTTCAATCCCGCAAGAGTGCGGCGTAGTATATATATTCCCACCTTATTTGGTGGTATCTCACCTGCATGTAGTGGTCACACTTTTGTGTGGTGCAGAGGTCTCACCTATATGGTGGTGTAACAATTTATTTGATACTAATAAATATACATACGTCACTGTAATTTCTTCAAAACAAATAAATAAATAAGTCTCAAACTCTTATTTAGCTTGGTGGATTCTTTAACTTTCTCAATAATGTAATACTAATATTTGAGAAACTCAAGACAATATTTTGAGATTATTGGAGTAAACTGGTCTATAAATAAGAAACTCAAGGCAATCATTTTGAGATTCTTAAACCTTTTGTGATGTTATATTTTTCAATTAATTGACTTTTTTACAAGCAAATCCAGTTAATATATGATGTGAAGTTTAGGTAGGAACTTTATTAATCCAATCTAAAGATGCAAGAAACACTTGGTTCAATCCAAATTAAAGGACACGACTGGCAGAAAATTGATACACATGTTGTGAAATGCTTGGAATTTTGTTGATAAAAATAAAAAATAAATTCCAATTATTTAACAAACAAAAAAAAAAACGTGAAATATGGACATTTCATATTTTCAGTAACGATATATGAAGATGCAATAATATCAGCTAAGTATTACTATTACTTTGTCTTATTTAAAGAAAAGAACGAACGCATCAATATTTGCAATGCTAGCTAGCTGGTGAGGTCCACTCCTAATTCACGATCGGGACCACCAATAATATATTATTACCCATTCATTAATCAATTAGGGTTAAACTCATCATAATCGATATTACTATATTTCTCCATATCATAATCGATTATAACTTAACTACTGTCAATAAATTATACAGAAGAGGTCAAACTCCATATTAGTTAAGTCTGATTTAATTTATGCAACGTGTTTAGTTTACACTCGGTTCAATCTGATATAAATTATAAATTTTAACACAGAGGTTAGTATTAATTAAGGTGTATATGGTATTAATGATTAATAATTTGTGTAGGGGCGCAAATATATTTAGGTATTTACTTAATAATCAGTAATATGTCTAGGAGCAACCTCCACCAGTACCGTTCTCCCTCTTTCATGTCAAAAAAATAAAATAGATCGAAGATGGGCCCATCTCTCATTGAGATTCAAGTAATTATCTATGAATTTATCGTTTATATTATAACTCTAAAAGTTGATTTCGCCGTATTGGAAACATATAAATTTGATTCTTTCAAAATATAAAAGATAAAAAATGAAGTTAGATAACAGAGTTTCGTTAAAGTATATATATATATATATATATATATATATATATATATATATCATAACGAGATAATTTTCATTGTTATTTCTTTGGTTTAGCTGTTATATTGGTCTATTTCATTTGGAGTACTGTTTTATTTATTTATTTATTTATTTTTGGCTATTACAATGGGGAATATATTTTAATCTAATAAACTACTATCTACTATCATATATGTAGGACTTATATACCATACAAAGGTAAGATCACATTACACCACGACATAGGGTGGTACTACTATACCACATAATAAGTTGGAAACTCTACACTTCACGCCAGCGGGTTTATTCATGATGGAAATTGTGGAATACATATATATATATATATATATATATATATATATATATATATATATATTACCCTTTTCTCACTCTTTGTCACATTTGTTTAATCCACAATCACATTGAAAAGAAGGAAAAGTGAGCTGCCCATGAATATTTTCCACACTGTCCGAAAAATATTTTTAATCATGAGGGGAGGATAATATTTCCATGTGGTACATGCATGGAAGGAAGGGGGAAGGAATCGTGTGATAAAATTTTTCGTTCTTAAAGGATATGGGATAAAAGTAGATCAATATTGTTTTGTGATGAAGATTTTCTTTCTTTTTCTAATGTTGAATAAGTGTACAAACACGACACTAAATAAAATTATAATATCATTCTGTACAAATTATTCTACTGTAGTTTTTTCTTAATTTCTACTGTATATATTTTATACATCGATATATCCGACCTAATTCCTTTAAAGGACCCTTGTATATATATTATCATTTGTTCTATTAATGCTAATATTTATGAAGTCGTCAAAAGTCGTCAGTGTACTTAATATTAAATACATGTGACATACATAAATGATGATAGTGAAATATAAGAAACAATATTGTAGAAATTCCAACATATCATCTCGTAATAATAATATCTCGTATGTAATGTATATCTCGCGCGCGCATGAGAGAGAGAGAGAGAGAGAGAGAGGAACGTACCTGGGCATGCTTGGTCTCTGCGGTATCAAGATAAGCACAAACCCTATGTCCGCCTGTGAATTTGACACTGGGCATGAAATCTCCGACAAGCACGTTTGACTTCTCGACGAGCTCCATGTCGAAGAGGTGGCGGAACGACTTCACGTCGAGCACCGCCACCACGTTCGGATTCACGCCGACGAAGAACGGGAACGCCGGCGGTACGTTCGTACGGAACACCGTGCTGCTGTACTTCTCCATTCTCTTCGCGAAGAAATTCTCCGGCCCCTCAAACCAGAAATACTGCAGCCGGTCCGACAGCGGCCCAATCACCGGCCACCCGTAGCTGCCGGGGATCGCCACCCGCTGAGGGACCGCTATCGGAGACTGCCGCTGTGGCGGCGGAGTTAGCGGCGACGCCGACAGTGATGCATTCATCATTTCTATTTGCAGGAATAATATATTAACAATATTAATTTCAAGAGAATTTTTATCTTGGCTGTGTTGAGTTTGAAATAAAATGAATTTCGTCTTTGATGAAAAGATTTTTTATTTTTGTAGGAGGGAGAGTGTGTATTAGAAAAGATTACCGTCAACTTCTAAAAAAAATGATATAAATAAGTTGTGCATTTTAACGATATTATTGACAGCATTATTCTCGTGTTTTTTTATTTGTCTCCTTCTAGTATCGTAATCCTTCTGAGATATTATTAATTAATTAATTAAATAAATACCCACACATATGATAGGAGAAAGTAGTATTACTTTGATATACGGGCCGCGGTCAAAGTAATAAGTCTGCGATCGATCCTGAAAGATAAAAATACATGTGATCCACATTTTCTTTCACACTAAATGAGTACTCATCAAATTTGATTCCCACCCTAACTGATGTCTTGGCTGCATTATTTCGATATTTTATCATGCATAGTTTAATTTGATGCATCGTGAAATTTATGGAGTAATATATTAGGTGCATAATATTAATATATCTATCTTATTAATTATCGATCACTTAAAAGTTCATGTGTATTTAAATCTTTACTACTCTATATATATATATATATATATATATATATATATATATATATATATATATTACTTTTCTTTAATTACACCAATCACACTATAATATATCACTAACGAAGTATTTGATAAAGTATTCATCGACCTGGCCGGTCTTTAATTAAATCTGTATTAGGTAGAAATCAATTGCATTAATCAAATCAAATTCGAAGAAACAAGCTCAAACTATATCATGCCACAAATTAAATATATTTGTCACCAAATTCTTAGCTACGTACAATGGCTAGTTCATGTGTATCTTGTTTCATAAGTTTATATATATGTAAAATAACTAATTTGACGTGAACCATTATTTTAAAAATGTAACAAAATATTCGTTACACGATTTTCTTTTTTACCAGCACTTAACGATTATTGAAAATGATGAAGGGCAAAATCACGCTGGCAGATTCGGTCCATACATTGATTGGTTCACATGAAATATCTTGATTTTTTGTTTTATTATCAGTTATTGTTACATATGGCAGATAAGCGTTTTGACTTCACAAACGTAAACTATACCATTTGGAATAAAAATGGTAGCTGGAATTGATCTGGGTGAATTATTATACTTTAATTTTTGTATCGTCAATTTTATGTATAGATCTGAAACATGTGCATGATTTAGATCAAAATGTTTTTTCTTTTTTTTTTTGGCCTTCAACATTTATTCTTTTATCAGTTAATACTATTTTTAATTTCGAAAATGTCGAGTGTTGTTCTAGGATTTCTTCAAAATTTATTAAACTATGTCACTTGTATCAAAATAGTTATTACACTTTAATTTGTCTCAAATGAGTACTGAACTTATCTTTTGTATTTCAATTCAATATTTTATCAGTTATATCCCAAGTGGCTATTGAAATACCACATAACCTTCGCCACGTCACTTTGTACTAAAAATAAGATGAATATTAAACGAGGGACACTTGTGCACATCTCCGTACATCCGGTTTTTATTTAACCATTAACTTTTTTTTCAGATTTTCTTTTTAATTTTAGAAAAGTAAAAATAAATCTTAATTTGGAGATTAATAAATTTTAATTGAGAAATAATAAACCCGGCGATTGAATTGATTAAACGCTATTTGAGGATTAATAAACTCTATTTGAAAAATAATAAACCTTAAGAGGATTAAATTAATTAAATTCTAATTAGAAAATAATAAATCCTTAAGGGATTGAATTAAATAAACTTTAATTGGGGATAATAAATCATAGTGGAGTTGATTTTAAAAAAAATGAATAAAAACTAAAAACTAAAAATAAAAATTAGGCATTAAATGCGGGTCGAGTTATGGGTCGGGTCAATAAAACTGGTTGTATCCCATACAATCGGTGTACACAAGTTTTTGCCATATTCTATTAATCTAATCATATCTTAGTGTGTGTATATATATAATAACAAAGTTATGTTCATACACGTCTAGAAATCTTCATTCCTATTTATCTTTATTCTCGAATCCATATATTATACATTAAAATATATGTATATATTTTCATATACAATAAAAATTATATATACATATTAGAGCAGTGGTTCAAAAGACTATTGTCTCTATTTCATGACTGTGACACATGAAGTTTTCCAATGGTCAACTAAATAGATCCTCGTGTGAAGTCATCTTTATTGCATTTTTGTTGCATATTTCTTGTTATCTGTGTGTGCAGATGGATCTAAAGGATAAGAATGCCTCCAACTCTTCAGATTGTTCATCATATGGAGAAATGATGGAATCAACTGAAGATAATCCATTTCAATTTTTCCGTGATCAGTCAAATGAAGGATTCAAGAAAGATTGGAATGTGATCATAATGTCAAGGCATGTGGTGGGACCCAAGATTTGAGTGTCACGGAAGCGTTGCAAGATTAGCACTGGATTGCTGCCATGAAGACGAATTTCGAGGAAATTGCAATTGCAAGCAATTCAGTTTGGGAGGTTGACAAAGGAGAATACATGACCTATCACGCAAAAGAAAAGGGGGAACCAGAAGATCAATTGAGGCGCAGTTGCAAAAGTGACAACTTGTCAAGTTGAGGGGGAACTCAACTTGAAGAGGGGAGAGTTCACAATTGAACTTAACTACCCTTAAACTAAGTTCGGTTGAACATGTATTCATCGAATAAAGCATGGCAGAAACATCAAGTCTACCATCAGGTTAGCATTTAATAAAAAGCAAAGTTATTCTTAATAGCTCCTACTTCAAGACACGACTGGACTTGTAGAAGACAGTTCGTCATTCCATTCGCACAAGTTTCGGACACGTTCTGACACGTTCGGACCCACGTTACTATCCACTCAAACATCTCTTTCACTCAACCGTTGATCAAATTGATGCACACTGTTGATCCTAAATAATCAATAGTATCTTATTAATGGGAAAAATATTCTCATTATCTTCTCTTCTATTTCCACAAATCATTCATCATCTCAACACTTAAAGTATCTTATCAAGGTCTATCAGATGGATGTGAAGTGTGCCTTCCTCAACGGAGATATTAAGGAAGATGTATATGTTGAACAACCTCCAGGTTTTGAGACTGGAGATAGAAGAGTGTACAAGTTGAAGAAAGCAATCTATGGATTGAAGCAAGCACCCAGGGCTTGGTATGACACTCTGTGTGGTTTTCTTCTGAACTCGGGGTTCAAACGAGGGTCAGTTGATAAAACACTGTTCACCATCAAAGTTGGAGAAGATATACTTGTTGTGCAAATCTATGTCGACGACATCATATTCGGTTCCAAGTCGGAGGAGCTGTGTGAGAAATTCTCAACTCTCATGAAGGAGAAGTTCTAGATGTCGATGATGGGCGAGATGAATTATTTTCTTGGATTACAAGTGAAGCAGTCGCTAGAAGGGATTTTCATCAATCAGTCCAAGTATACAAAAGAGCTCATCACAAATTTTGGATTGCAAACAAGTAAAACCACAAGGATCCCGATGAATACTAACTGGAAGATTGAACCTGGAACTGAGGAAAAACTTGTGGATGCCAGTAAGTATAGAGAGATCATCGGTTCTTTGCTATATCTAACCGCCAGTCGGCCAGACATATCTTACGCGGTTGGAGTGTGTGCTCGGTTCCAAGTTCAACCGAAGGAAGTACACATATTGGCAGCAAAGAATATCATAAAGTATCTAAAGGGCACAGTTAATGTTGGGTTGTGGTATCCAACCGACGAATATCCAACTGACCGGATACTCAGATGCAGATCTAGCCGGAGATCGGTTGGACAGGAAGTCCACATCTGGACACTGTCAGTTCATGGGAAGCAAGCTAGTTTCGTGGTTCTCCAAGAAACAAGCATGCATTGCCACTTCTACAACCGAGTCAGAGTACATGGCTGCCGGTAGCTGTTGCATGCAGGTGTTGTGGCTCAAGCAACCGAGACTATGAAGTAGCAACTGGACAGGTTCCCATTCATTGTGATAGCTCAAGTGCCATTGCTATCTCTTTGAATCTTGTTCACCATTCTCGGACGAAGCACATCGACATCAGACATCATTTTATCCGAGATCATATTGACAAGAAGGACGTATCCATGGAGAAGATTCCAACTGAGATTCAGAGAGCAGATATCTTCACCAAACCTCTAGCCGAAGCGCAGTTCAAGATGTTATGTGATTTACTTGGATTGTTGGATCCATCGGATGAGGAACCAGCTGAGGTGAAGAGATAGATATCCATCTGAGGGGGAAGCTCAGAGAAAGGGGGAATCTCAGATGCGGATTGTCAACCGAAGACATCGGATGCGGATCGCCAACCGAAGACATCAGACGTCAGCTGAACAGACGAACTCGAGTCAGCTGATGGTATGCTGCAACGTTGGATCAGACATCAGCTGAACAGACAAACTCGAGTCAGCTGATGGTATGCCGCAACATTGGAACACAGCTGATTCCAACATCAGCTGACAGGTGAACACAGCTGATTCCGACATCAGCTGGCAGGTAACATTTATGGCTGAAGGTGTTATGATATTAAATGAGAATGTTTGAAATAAATTCAAACATTCCTGAGCATGTCAGTTACATTAAAATAGCCATCATATCGCATTTAATGTAAAGTACGACTGAACATCAATAGCCTACTTTATAGTGCGACTGGGCTGACATGAATAACTGTTCACCTTCTCACACGCTGGTTGGAACTCGGTTCGTGACGTCAAGTCAAAGCTAGTCAACAGTCGCGTAATCTCAGCCGTTGATGGATTCACGCCATTCAACCCTAGCCGTCGATTTCAACCGAGCCTAAAACCTATAAATGGCGGAAAATCAGGAAGTGATCTCTTACCTTCTTCATTCGTGTTTATCTGCAGTAATTGTTCATCATCTTCTCAGATTTTGTCTAACTATTTACTGCAAGTTTTTTCTCTCCTTCTTATATATACCTTCTCAAACAAATTAAATGGCACCCAAAGGAAAGAAAATGGCTTCTTCTGGACCCTCCCTAGTCCCCACATCGTATGAAGAATCATTCGACTTGCTGGTTTCGAAGATACATTTTGAGCAGATCCTTTCAGAGGATGAATTAGAGTCGCCAGTGTTATCTCCCCTTGCTAACATTCTCAGGGAGAACGACCTACTAGACTGGGCGAAGCTATTTCCCTCCCACCTGCTCAGGCGCCAGGTCGGAGAGTTCTACGTAAATCTGCAGTCGTCCATCGACAGCAGAGATGGCGTCGTTACAAAGGTTTCTTGTCGGCAACGCGATGTTCCGGCCAGAACCATCCGCCGTGTGACCGTCCCCATAGCAGTTTCCGATTTCCTCCGCCAAATCATTCCCGTAAACCACACCGCCACTGACACAGTTGAAAATATAACCGATGCGGATGCCGATGCATTTCTGGAAAGTGCTCTGATCACCCCGGAGAAGTTGAAGAGCAATATGCAGAGGACCAAGTTGAAGCCAGAACATCGACTCCTATTCGATGTTGTATCCAAGGTCGTGTTCGGTTACAGCGGAGCTTTCGGAGACATCAGCCGATCGAAGCTCAAGCAGTTGCTGGCCTTGGAACACAAACATGAGATCAATTGGTTCCAGTATTTTCTAAACCAACTGATTTTGGAGAAGCAGAAGATCTCCGAGATCACAACCGAATCAGGGGAGCGATTGTTGAGTGTCAAGGGGACTCTCAACTTCGGTTGTAAAATATCTGCTCTGATCCTGCTCGCAACCAAGGGTCAGAACATGGTCTGGGAGGACTGCGAGGAGACCCCCGTGAAGAAATTGATGTTGTTCCCAACAGTGAAGAAAGCTCAAGAAGTGATTAGGAGTGTCTATACTCCTAAGGAGAAGAAGGATGCTGGAAAACCAGCTGAGGCGAAGGATACAGCTGAGGAGGTACCAGCTGCCAGTCGCCCTCCGAAGTTGAAAGCTGCTCACCGACAACGAGCTGAGTCGGAGAAGGAGAAAGCTGAGGAGCCTGCCAAGAAGAAGTTGAAAGTTCGCTTCAAGAAGACGGTGGCAGTACCAGTTGAGGATGAGCCAGCTGCTGATGTTCCAGCTGAGGACATGCCAGCTGAGGAGCCAGCTGAGGATGTGCCTGCTGAGGGTACGCCAGCTGAGGAGGAGGCGCCATCTGAGACGGGACCAGCTGAGGAGCCATCCGAGTCGAGCCACTCAGTTGAGGCAGCTGCCTTCGAGATTGTTTCTCTCGCTGCTGATGAGGCTGAAGGGATGGAAACCGATCTGACCTCGGATGCTTCTTCCTCCTCTTAGAAAATTGAAGACATTCCCACCTCCCCCACGGCAGGAGCTGATGCCCTACCGCCCCAAGAGCCTCTCGCTCTCTCAACCAATCAATAGCCAGAGATTCCGAGCTCCTTGCTCGATGCCAACATTGAGACCATCTCTTCGGCCAATGTTGATGAACCTGTTGATACCCCACTCCCCACATAATCCAATATTCCGAGCTCCCAGCTCGATGCCAATGTTGAGACCGCCTCTTTGGCCAACATTGATGAAACCTTTGAACCATTGCCATATGAAAATCTTTTTCCCTCCCCGATCGATGACGAAGCTGATCGTCAGGCTGTTGCGATGGTGCATGAAGGCAAGGTGGCATACTGCTTCCAGAAGCTGATCGGGATGTTCCAAGAAGCTCGCGACATGCCATTTTTCGCTACTTTTGGAACCGAGCTGATGTACCAGTTCAACCTTATCTTCAGTCACTGGTATGTGAAGGAAGACACGATAAGGGTACACAGCTGGAACCAGCTGAAGGCGGACGAGTCACGCATCCGAGATTACTTCAACTACACAAATCTGGAGGTGGCCTACAACAACAAGGTTGCGCTGCTCACGCGTCGTCTGGACCTGAGCAAGGCGAAAGGCACAGATACCCGGGAGACAGCTGGACAAGACTGCATTGAATTTCTCGATAACATGCTTGCAAAGTCTGCTGACTTTATTGTTGATCTTGATGCAGCCGCCAAGGAAGAAGAAAAGGAGCTTCAACTATACCTGGCCAATCGACAAGCCATGGTTATAGTTGACCAGCCAGCTCTGATTGAACACCAAGCTCCAGCTGATCAGCCAGCACCCTCATCTGAAGAAATCTGTGAGCTGATAGCTGAGAGGGTGAACCAGCTGAGAACAGAGATGCTTGCCAACTTCCAGCAAAACAAAGAAGATCAGCTGAGGATGTTGGAAGCACAAGAGGAGAAGAACAAGCAGCCGGTGGAGAAGAATGTTTCACTTAAGATAAAGCTAGATGAATTCTCCTCCTCCACCAGCCAAGACTTATCTGATCTGAAATCAACTTTTCTGGGAACCAAGTATGCGCTGAATGTCTTCCAGTCCATCTCTGATTCCAACCTCGCCAAGTCCCAACAGACTCAGGATGAAGAATGGGAGTCTCGGTTCGAGTCACGCTGGGCTGAGTTCGTTGCTTTCCAGACTGAGACAACTGAAACATTTGCTAGATTGAGGAAAGCCGAACAAGAGCGCCATGACTCCGAACTAGCGAAGAAGGTCGGAATAGAGTGCGCGGTCGATGAACTCTTCAACCGCATCCAACAAGCCGAACAACAACTCACCTCTCTTGATGGATCAGTAGCAAGCCTTGTTGCTGATGCCAAAAAGGGGGAAGATAAAAAGGGGGAAGAGGAGTTGGATGTTGAGATGCAGGGAGAAGATGAGACCCAGGCTGAAGCTGCTGCAAAATCTTAGCCGAGGAGGAAGACTGCACAAAAGAAGAAGTCCGCTCCCAAACCAACCGACGTAGGTGGAGCTGAAATGGAAAAAGACTTGGAGCAGGCGGAGCAATTTGGAGTTTCTTACAACTCCATAGCCGAGATCGCAGCCGAGCTTGATTCAGAACTCGACGGTATCACAACCGAAGAGTGCATTGCTGCTGCCAAGGCTATAGATGTTGCTGAGAAAGATTACATGAATCCTAGCTGGATCAAGAAGTTCGCTGCCAGCCAAGCTCGAAGAGTCAACCAGTTCGAGGAGGAGCTGACCAAGATAACTAAGAACCTGGACAGGAACATTGCCTCTCGCAGCCGACGCCGCATTGACAAACATCAGGTTAAAGCTGAAGCTCGACTGAGGCAACAGAGGTTGCCAGGGAAGGTGAAGGTCCAAAGTCGGTTCAGGCATGTAGATAAGTGGATGCCAGCCGAGTGGAACGAGGACTGGTAGTCGTTCAAGCAGGAGTTTGTGAACGACTTCTATTATAGGAAGGTGTTCTCAACCGATGATCCGAGGAAAGCGTTCAAGGAAGCGCTGACCGAGCTGCACACTGGGGACCCGGGCATGTTCAGCCAGTTCAGGCGTGCCATGATAGAAGCAAAACTGGACATGAACACAGTTCCGGTCCCTCAGAAGGTTACTTATCGGTCTCCCTTCCTCCCAGACTCCCGAAACCCCGACCGACAAAAGATATCAGCTGCATCAAGGCAAGTTTGCAAAGAGCACGGGGTTGACATAGCAAAGGAGTCAGAAGCAAAGAGAGAGATTTTTGTTAGAATTTTTAGCAAATATGGGCTTAAGTTTTAGCTCAGTTAGTTTTTGAGCAACTGATGTAATTTTTGGTTTTGTGCTTATCCTTGTAACCATCAGTTGTAATAAAAACTATTCAGTTATACGATTCAACTTGACGAACAATCTCTCATTGTCCAAGCTCTGAATCGCAAAGTTATTTCAATATCATGTTATAACTGTGCTAACCCTTTGATATTTTAATCTTATAGACTGTCTAGAATTTCAGCTGAGATTTTGGATAGGTCAGTAGGATTTAGATCAGTTTGCTTTGTAAGAATTTTATAAGGGTTTTGGCATCATCAAAAAGGGAGAAATTGTTGGGAAATTTATTAAAGTTTTGATTGATTTCAAAACCAACTGACCCCAACCGAGTAGATGTTGCCAGATCTTAATATTAGTAGTTAGGCTCGCTGTTTGAGCTTTGTTAAGATTTTATCTTTACAGGACTCCAGCTGAAGATGGCAACAAGGCTTCACTCGGATAGAACATCAGGTGTAAGAAAAACACCTGAGCGTTCAAGTCTCAGAACAACAACTAAGTATTCAAAGGGAAAAGATGCAAGAGAACATCAGTTGTAAGGAAGACAATTGAGCGTTCGAAGCCAACTAGTCAGAGTCAGATACAAGAAAGACAACTGAGCGTTCAGTTTTAGAACATCAGTTGTAGGACTCGAACTGGGAAGATAAACAGCATGAAGTTCAAGTCAGCTGAGAGTTCAACTGTTAGCATTCAGATAGAACATCAGCTGAAGAACAAGTCAGATGAAGATCGAAGCTCTCAACCGACCATCCATTGTTGAAAGACTAATGTTGAGATTTGAAATTCAAACAAGGAAGTCACGTGAAGGTTTGAATCTCTGTCAATACCTCATTTGGCCCAACACAAGGCTGTCTCATATCGAAAGCAGAATCACTTAGTTGCCAAATCCGAAAAGTCTGCAGAGATGAAAGACAAGCCATCGCTTTCAAAGAACAGAGATCAACAGCTCCTCCAACGGCTAGTTGATTCTCTCCACCTATAAATAGAGGCCTTCATTCATTCACCAAGAGATACGAGACATATACAAGACAGACAAGTGCGAGAAAAGACCAAAGAGCGAAAGAAAGAACCAAATACTTCACACGAGCTGAACTGCATTCAATCTCTTAGAACATCATTAGTTGAGAGTTCTAGAGTGTTAGATTCTGTCTTACTGTCTATAGATCCAACCTTGAGAACATCACTAGTTGAGAGTTCGTAGAGTGTTAGATCATAGCACACTTCTTGTTCGAGCTATTAGTTGGAACCCCATTCTTTCATACACCTGAAAAGGCTGTTAGGACCCTCTTCTTCCCGTAACTGAGTAGATAGGTTGATTAGTACCCGTAAACTAATCTGTAAGGTTGATAAGTACCCATAAACTTATCTCAACGGTTGCAAAGCCCGCGTAAGCTTTGTGGTTTGTCCAGAAGAACTTGGGACTGAGTTGTGTGGACTCACAACTCCCCGTGGACGTAGGAGTTATCTCCGAACCACGTAAATCTTTGTGTGTTGTGTTTATTTTTCAGTTTGCATATTCTACTGACCAACTAACCAGCATACAAACTGCATTCTTCCATATCAACTGTCTTGGTTATTGACCAACCTTGCACTTAAGCGTGAGTTGATTTTTATACGAGTTAATTTCCACCACATTCCGCACAACACGTCACTTCCAGCTGAGTGTTTCTTAGTCGGTTGTGATTCCAACTGAGTTGCATTACTCGGTTGAATTTTTTTTAGGGGTTTGTTTTTAAAAGTCTTTACTGGTGTATTCCCCCCCCCCCCCCATACACCAGAACTCGTATCGGGATCATCAAGAGTCTTAAGTTGGCAAGAGCCACATCTTGAATGACCTGTTGAGAAGATTCGTGCTAAGACCGAGTTGAGGAGTGCTAATCTTTGAGTCCTTGCAGTTCTTGCTTCAGCTTGATAGTCTCATTTCCAACATAGAAATTCTGTCGTCGTGTTTTTGCAAAATCATCTTGTTGTCTTTGATTTTGGCAGATAGCCCCTGTACATCTTGATTGGTCAGAAACTTTTCTTAGCACAACTGGATTTCTGAGGAGATTGTGGACATCTGATCAGCATGCCGCATGGCAATGTCATCTGAGAACTTGTAATGCATTTGAGCCATATCGTCAGTTGTGTTGGTGATGTGTTTTCGCAGTTAATTTCCTACGACGTCAAATAAGTCCTTGAGATGTAAGAGGGACCCAAGCTTGTCCTCACAGTCCTTCTGGATTTCGACTTTGTAAGACTTTAGCGTGTCTTGAACTTCAGTACGATGTGCAGCAAGCTCCTCTTGGTCGGTCCATTTATGGAAAGTTTCCAGCCTGTCTTCGCGCTTCTGAGTAGATTTGAATTTCAAACTCTAGCTGCACTTCCTTTTCCGTCTTCAAGGTCTTCTCTTCTTGACTTTGTGACGTCTGACTTCAACACGTGATCTCAACATGCCTGAACAGTACGGCTACTCAATTGTAGAGTCAACTTGTGTAGAATTGAACTTGGCCAAAACTTCAACCTGGGATGAACTGGTCATCTTCGCATCCTGTAACTTCCTAGTAATAATTAAAAGAAAAACTGAAATTTGTCAATATAACTGAGGTCTTCTGCTTGAAACCTATAAAGATAAAATCCATATGCTCAAACAATGAGCTCTATCTAAGTTTAGACTGATGACTTCATCTACTCGGTTAGGATCAATTGAATTTTGGGATAAATCAAAACATTTACTAATTTTCCCAACAAAATTAATTACAACATGCACAGTAAAATTATCATAAAGTTTCAAGTATTTATTTTAGGTGGACGAACTCATTTCTCTTTGCGGAATCGGAAAAATTTGTGCACGACTATCTTTTGTATTAAAGAGTTGCACTCCTGTGTAGATATCTGCACGTGGAGATGGATCCCGACCCAACCTGACCTGAACTAAGTCCAACCTGATCAACTCACCCTTTTAACTTTTTTTTTCTTCAGTTTTTTGTTTTTAATTCCAGTTTTTTTTTACTAACTAAAGATAATTGTAGTGGCAACAATTTGAATTTTTCGGCTCGCTTCGAGGCCTTCGGCTCCCTTCGCTTGATTCTTAACCAAAGAAAAAGAGGCAAAAAAAAATGGCAAACAAAAAAAGGAGAAAAAATATCTGGAAGGAAAAAAATTGGAAAAAAAAGGCGTGTGCATCTCTCGCGCGAGTCAGCGGGACGCGTGGGTCAGGTCGGGTGCAGAATCTGCACCCAAGTTTTTGCCAGTATTAAAATTATTTTATCATGAGCCATTTTTTATGTAAATGAATCTGAAATTACTGCAAATTTTATCTTGATTGCTTCTATTTTCTATATTAAATTTTATATTTGAATAAACTAATTAATCAGAATAACTTCGTTTTGAAAAAGATATCAAATAGTATATTTTATCAAGAACTTGATCAAAAATGTCCACCCGAAAAAAAAATTATGATATGATTAAAAAAAATCTATTTTTTTTTAAATATTATGATATGATTTATTGTCCGTGAAATCCAATAATTTAAGCTTCCAAAAATTATATTTTGACATGGGACATCTAAATGGTGCGAGTTTTAGTGACTCTCAGTCTATAAGACTACCTGCAGTGGTAGTGTCTCTAAGGGGTGTCTCTAAGGATTTTTTGGAGATAGAGACAGTGAGCTGCAGTGGGGCTGTCTCTAAGGGCTGTCTCTAAGGATTTTCTGAATTTCTATTTTGCATTATTTTTAATAAGAAAAATTGAAATTTTCATTAATTTAAACAGATAACTAGTACAATACATTAATTGAAATAAAACAAATAAAAACATTACATTAATTGAAATAAAAAAAATAAAAAATCCTACTCGTCAACTGCTCCAAATCGGCTCCAAAGATGCTCGATCAAATCATTTGTGAACCGATGGTGCCTCCTCACATCTCTTAATGCGGCGTCCTGTTTGATGAAATTCTTCCATGATTGCGGGTAGGGGACATGAGTAACATTACTACTCGAACTAGTTTCTGTGTCCTCTCTCCAGTTCTCGGCATCCCCCCTCTCGTCTTCAATGATCATGTTGTGCAAAATAATGCACGCAAACATGATGTTGCGGAGGTGCGGTACGTACCAGCCCCGCGCCGGGTTCCGGATAATTCCCCAACGGGCCTGAAGAACACCAAAGGCCCGTTCGATATCTTTCATCGCCGCTTCCTGCATCTTCTTGAAGCGCGCCGCCTTGTCATCAACTGCAATCGGAGGAGCCTTGATCAGGGCAGCCCATTTCGGGTAGATCCCATCGGTTAAGTAGTAACCGTCGTCGTAGGACCTTTCGTTCACTGTGTACTTGCACGGCGGAGCACGTTCCTCAAGCACGTCCGAAAATATGGGAGACTGATTGAGGACGTTGATATCGTTGTTGGAGCCGGCTACTCCAAAGAAGGCGTGCCAGATCCATAAGTCTTGAGACGCCACCGCCTCAAGAATCAAGGAAGGCGCGCCTATATCTCCTCGAGTGTAGGCAGCCGACCACGCCTTCGGGCAATTTCTCCATACCCAGTGCATGCAGTCCAGGCTACCGAGCATCCCTGGAAAGTCGTGCCTCTCCTCGTGCATTTGCAGCAGCCGAGTCGTGTCTTGTGCATTTGGCCTCCTCAAATACACGTCACCGAATAGGTCGATGACACCTCGTCAGAACTTCCGGAGGCAAAGACGGTCGGTGCTATCGCCGATCTTCAAGTATTCGTCGAAAACATCTGGCGCTCCACCGGTGGCTAGTTGGCGAATGGCCATTGTGCACTTTTGCACCGACGTGAGGCCCCATTTGTCGGTTGCATCTTGCATGTGCTGGAAATATCTCACATTCTGCTCCAACGCCTCGGAAATCCTCAAGAACAGATGCTTGTGCATCCGAAAACGCCGGCGAAAAAAAGTTGGCCCGTACGTCGGGTTGTCGTTGAAATAGTCGGCCATCAACTGCTGCAGGGCCGCCTCCCGATCGCGGTTTACGACCGTCCTCTTCGCCTTCTTTTTTTTCTTTTTGGCGATGAGCCGAGCCGCAGCAGCTTGGAGGTTGGTCACCAACGACATAACCTCGTCGTCGGTGCCATGGGAAGAGTAGCCGGTTGAGGAGTCGGACGACGAAGACATTTTTTTTTTTTGCAAGAAATTTGAGCGAAAATTAGAGAGAAAAAGAGGAGGAAGATGAATTTGGTGTGGAATAATTTGTGGTATGGAGGTTGGTATTTATAGGGATGAATTGCAAAAAAAAAAAAAATAAAAAAAAAAAAAAATAAAAAATCGGCTATATAGCCGTTTGAATTTTTTGCCCTTTGGATATTACCGTTTCTGCCATTTTTTATTTTTATTTTTATTTTTGGCGCACCTGTTGAAAAAAAAAAAAAAAAAATCGGAAACGCGTGGCCTTCACGCGCCATCTCGAGACTGTCTCGTCGCGACGAGACGGTCTCGAGCTCCGCCGTCCTGCATCGGGGTGTCTCGTCGGCCGGGGTGTCTCGAGACCGGCGACGAGACACCCGCTGTGGTAAGTCTAAGTACTGACGTCTAGGATTCACCGTCCTCATTCCCCAATAAAAAAAAAATGAAAAAGAAAAAGGAAAAAAAAAACTTATCAAGAATTGAAGTTCTAAAAAAGTTTGTTTTTTTAGTTATGAAGGGAAAAAATAATTAAAAATCAGATAAATTGCGCATTGTAGCTCTGTGGTTGGGGCTGAGATGAAGGCTGTGGTGTTTGCAATAACCAAAAATGTTTAAAAGCTGAGGTTGGCCTTATTGAAATTTTCACAGATTCTTTTACATCCTAATCCGCCGCCGTTGCCCCGCTCCTACATCTCCAGTGAGAATCTAACACTCTTTCCAACTATGATTCTCTCTCCTTCTTATCCATAAACGCCTGAGCTTTAATTGATGGAAAATTATCTGTTAAGCAAGTCAAATTTGTTTTTGCGATCGATTCTTAGTAACAGAAGGTTTTTAGTCCGATGATGATTACACCGCCGGTGCTTTGATTTGATTTCAGTTGTTCTGGCGTGCTGAATTACTTTTGTGAACTTTTCCGGATTATGTTTCGGTTTTTTTTGTTTCTTTTTGGCTCATAAATCTGAAATCCCTTAAATTGATATTAGAAATAATGGAAAGGAATTAGGTGATTTGGTGGTATTGCGTTGAACTATGATATGATGATTAAGGATTAAGGGAGAGCTTGAAGTTGATGATTCAAATTTGAGCATGACTATTGAACGTAGCTTTTTACTCGAAACTAGAATCCTGATGTTTGATGTTTAATCACCCAATAACCCAATTCGCTCAACTTGAAAGAAGGTAGGGTGGAAGTTGGTGACATTGACACTTGACTGGGGTTAATGGAGAAAAAAAATTCATATTGTTCAGTAATGGAATGAATGACAGGACCCATCGAGATAGTCTAATTACTATGAGGGGGTATAGGCTATACTGGCGGGGACTGACTGTATGAAAATCTGTTGCCTTTGCAAATCGGATATGACTAAATGCCTTTATTTTGTATTTTCTTCCATTGTGGGTTGTAGTGTTTATGGAGAATATATTGTCACAGGAATTGAAGAATGTATGAATAAACACATGAATTTAGATGTTTCATTTGGACAGAATTGGTTTGATGAAAGAATATGCATCTTTCTTTACTGTAAAAACTATTGTCGGTGCTATTCATTCGCTCTAGATTAGTTTGAGGTGATGAAATAAAAATGTCACGTGATTTTAATATTATTTTGTTGCAATTGATTGGGATCTGTAATTATTTGATTGACCAGTCCATTGATGATTATCTTTAGGAGAATGAACATATTTTAGAAAATACTGATGTTTCATATTTTGTCATTTTCAATTGTGTGACAGTTGAGAAGATGATTGAAGCAAGTCGTTACTGCCAATCCCTTTACTATTTAGCCTTTCTGGTGGCAGGGTTATTTTTATTGTTACCTACTGGGACGATAACTGTGAATGCTGATGATTCTTCATCAATCATATCTAGATTTCAAGAATACCTCAGAGTTAATACAGCCCAACCCAACCCCGACTACTATGAAGCCGCTAATTTCATCAACTTGCAAGCCAAGTCTTTGTCCTTGGATTACCAAATCTTGGAGTTTGCAAAGGGAAAGCCATTGTTGCTCCTCAAGTGGGCTGGCAAGAACCCTGCACTCCCGTCCATCCTACTCAATTCGCACACAGATGTGGTACCTGTAGAGCACCATAAGTGGAATCATCCACCCTTTGAAGCACACCTTGACCCCTCCACTGGCCATATCTATGCCCGTGGCTCCCAAGATATGAAGTGTGTCGGCCTCCAATATTTGGAAGCCATCCGCAAGCTCCAGGCTTCAGGTTTCCGTCCACTGCGCACTGTGTACCTTACCTTCGTGCCTGATGAAGAAATTGGTGGACATGATGGTGTTGAGAAGTTTGCAGATTCTGATATTTTCAAGAATATGAATGTAGGAATTGTACTGGATGAGGGATTGGCTTCTCCTACTGAGAACTACCGGGTATTCTATGGGGAGAGATCCCCCTGGTGGCTGGTGATTAAGGCTACAGGTGCACCTGGTCATGGGGCTAAGCTCTATGATAATACTGCTATGGAGAATTTACTCAAGAGCATAGAGAGCATCAGGAGGTTCAGGGCCTCTCAGTTTGATTTGATCAAGTCTGGACATAAGGCTGAAGGAGAGGTCACTTCTGTTAATATGGTCTTCTTGAAAGCTGGGACCCCATCTCCTACTGTGAGTATAACTTTCTGTTGCCAAGGCTACTTGTATTATTGGTGAATTTCACCTTGTGATATCGGCTAGCCTGGCAATTATCAACCCTTTATGTGTCTGTTTCTATTTATTGTGAAGTTGCATATGTTGCTGGAAATAAGATACTTAGCCTTATTTCCATATTTGACAAGTGAGATACTTTTTATTTTCACTCTGCAGTTTGCATGTACAAAAGAAAGAAACTGAAAAGTGTCAGTTTGCATGTACTTTTTAAGATCCTGAAATCTTAATTCTCGATTTATAGATCATTAACTACTGTTAATTTTATGTAATATCAGTGATCATCAATAATTTAGCAGTTAGTAGGCTCGGAAGTTATTGCTGGAGTTTTTCCTGTGATTTTTTCTTACATCTGAACTAGCATTTCTAATACGCTATATGAGGACTGTAAAATTCTTCACAGTTCTCTTCCCTATGCTCATTTTCTATTGAGTAATGATAAAGCATTTAATCTTTTTGTACTTGAGTTCCTTTGGTTCTGTGCATTTGGTGGATAGGAAACAAGTTTGCTATTTGGAAGTTTCAGTAATGATTTTGTTACTATTTTCTGTTTGTGAATGAGTTGTAATGTGTGCTGTCTTTAATGTTCTTTTTATAATGATAGGGCTTTGTCATGAATTTGCAACCGTCTGAAGCTGAAGCTGGTTTTGATATCCGAATCCCGCCAACTGCTGATGCAGAGTCCCTGGAGCGACGAATCGTAGAGGAATGGGCACCTGCTTCACGTAATATGACCTTTGAGGTGAGAAAAAATCTATTGTGCCGTTTCATATTTTTCTGTCACAGTTGGATTGTTGAAAGCAGTTTATGTGTAGAAAGTGAGAATTAACTTTTAGCTATATCTTTTTTAATTTTGGTGATAAAGTATGCCTTTTGAATTGCGAGTATCTTATGTCCTGACATTTGGTGCCGTGTCTGGCTAATCACAAAATGTAGATATAACATAATTATAAATTTTTACTATTTGTTACTCTAATTTTAAGGGCGAATCGGATATATTTACACGAGCCACTCTTGAGATCAATTTCATGTGGACACTTCTGTTTTAAAATGAAACTAAGATGAGAAGATTTCTCCTTGAAATGCAAATGTTGGACACATAAGTAATTAATCCCTACTATGTACTAGTTTGATCATTCTTGAAGCAACTAAGTAGTCAAATATTATACCGGGATTATAATTTATAGAGTTAAATTCTTTAAATGAAGTTTTACTTTATGGAACTGAAACCTGCTTTGGTTTTTTTGTTTTTTATAGCACATAATACATCGTTTTCTTGAGGTTTTGGATGATTGGCCACTGTTCTAACATTGTCTGTAGCTGGGTCAGTTCAAGCAGAAGACTACTGTATATGACAAGTACGGGAGGCCACTAATAACGGCTTCTGACAGTTCAAATCCATGGTGGGGGCTATTAGAAAAGGCAGTAAAAGATGCCAATGGGAAACTTGGAAAGCCGGAGATCTTTCCTGCTGCAACAGATTCTCGTTATTTCAGGCAACTTGGCTTTCCTGCGATTGGCTTTTCTCCTATGGCAAACACTCCCATTCTCCTTCACGACCACAATGAGGTGACTATTTCCTTCTCACATGTTCATTTGACTTCGAGTTTGGTTGATAAAACAAGCAATATGATCGTTTGCTTTGAAAAACATATATGCATTCGACGTCTCAAATAAAAGTAGAGATGTGAATTCATGCACTGTGTTGTTGTGCAGTTCCTGAACAAGGATGAATATCTGAGAGGAATTTCCATTTATGAATCGATTATCAAAGCATATGCATCTTATGTGGAACCTATGGAAGATGAAGCTTCCAGGGATGAGCTGTAACAATGCAGCCAAACAAGTGCCTTCTCTCTCCGACGAGGAAGTCGCAAGATTGCAGCCTGCAGCCTTCTGCATACCGAGAAGTTGCATCTGTATACAGCAACTCCAGAGTGCCGCAAATGGTGTTGAAATAGGTAAACTTTTGTAAAGTTAATTGTTTTTCAGCACTCTGGATATGAATAATTATGGTTAGAAACCTATGTCAAATATCGGCGTCAACCATAACAGATTGATCGATCGTATGTTGTAGTTTTTCTATTTCAACCAATTTTGGTGGTTACTTTTCGATGCGCTAATTAGTATTAATGTTTTACATTGTCATTTTTTTGGGAATGTGTTTCATTGTTTATGTCAAATAAGTTTATGGAATAGAGCCCGTCAGGCTAGAGGGAGATCGCCTATAGGCAGTTTTTCCTTGGCCGGGCCAGTCTGAGCCCACATGCCAAATGAGGAGTCGGGCTGGGTGGGCTGGGCTGGGTGGGCCAATATACATTGTCTCTCTCCAAACTCCTGACAAATGTTATGGAACTAGTCTTTCGGTCTCACTTTTTGTGTTTATGTAGTACTGAACACGAAGATTAAGAACGGTAAAAATATAGAAAATGGATAAGTCTTATTACTTTTAAAATGTTTTGAAGGGTTAATTTTTCCGTGTTTCAATATGGATTAGATGAGTGAGACGTCCATTTAAGGGAAAGGTAGACACAATGAACGAGACGGATGAAGTAAATCTTTGGATATTCACTAATTTATGGTAAAACGAAATTAATTAATTAATTGATGTGCTTTGGGTAACAATAACATAATATAAACAATTTGATTTATCAAGTAATTAAACTCACTCATAAACGCGTTGTGAGCAGCTCAATTTTGAAAGCATGGTGAAATTCGATCCCAACAATACTAATGTTTTAATTCACGTTGGAATCATTACTTTTTGGAAATGATTAAGCATAATTGTTGGGCTCCACACATTCATTTTTCTCGTCTCCAGTGTTGCTTCTGAAATGACCCCATACCTAATGTTTCAAAACCTTAGACACGAGGCGGAAGAACAAGAGTTATTCAAAATTAAATAAAATTTAATTAGTTGAACTTCAAACAATATTTTACCCTCAAATACTTGAATATTCTTGATCAAACCAGAACTCGAATCACAGTTTTTTTTCTTTTTTTTTTCTTTCAATATATTACAATCCGCAATATAATAAATCTTATTTTTGATTTGTCTTAATAGTTAATATTGATTATATAACAAAATAATGTAAAAAATCATAAACATGCGTATGTTTATTGATGCACCAAATGTCTATATAAATGCAGAATTGCAATTTAACCCAAAACAGAGCAGAATACTTAAGAAGATATTCATGTTTTATTGCATAATATTCATACCAAACATCATCAAATTATTTCCTTGATCGATTCCATTAAAACCTCCTGGGCATCGCTTTACTAAATTAAAATCTTTACGTGTGTTATATCATAATATTGTTTAAACATTTGCCGAAATTATCGTAAATGTTTCAATGTTTAGATATTGTAATTAAAAATATATATCTTGAGTTCGATTTGTTGGGATGAGATCAACATTCAAGGCAGGAATTGTTATGATTTATTCTCTTCCCATATTTTAATAGAATTATGTCGATCTCCTCCGACTTTACGCATCAATTTTTCGATCAAAATAAATCGGGCCTATATACAAAATATATATGTGTACACTTATGGACATGGTTAAGAATCTTACAAACCTGAAATGGTAATTATGCAAACAAATTTAGACGCAAGTAGTGGAATTAGACCAAAATAATTTAAATTATCCTCCTAATCACAACTTATCTTCTTGATTCTAAAATATATTTTCACTTGCTAATCATTGTACGATAATATTATAAATATATTTTGTGTGTGCATGTCATGTGTGTGTGTGTGTGTGTGTGAGAGAGAGAGAGAGAGAGAGAGAGAGAGTAGGAATTGTACGAGCGCCTACAAATTGTATGAGTTGCTCTTCAAATTTCTTGCCGAGAGAAGGCGTTGACCGCCCTTAATGTCGGCGCCTACATTCACATCAACTCGACGGCGATCGACAGATTGATTGGATTACGATCGTACGTAACCATACTGACAACGGTATTAAAGGAGCTTAAATCACGGAGATTCGCCGGAGCGTGGCCGGAGCGTGGCGGCTGTGTTAGCTGACATTTTTACCGGCGGTATTTCTTCAGTTCGTTTCCAAGATTGCGGAAGAACTCTGTTTCTTTGATTCATTTCCGTGAATTGAATTCCTCCGGTTTTGGCGGGACCGCGGCGGTTGCTGGTTACCATTTGGCGGGTTTTTCTTCATCCTCTTCTACGATTACAGGTATCGATAATTCTCCGAACACTGTTACATTCTGCAGTTCACCATACTTGATCGACGATTGTTTGATTGAAGTAATATATTGCTAATTGAATGTATGTTATTTCATTTTGATTTTACTTTCTTGATTTCGTGTTGAAGTTGGAAGTTGAATTCCATTTTCCATGCTTATATTTTGATCATCGATTTAGTGATTATGCTATCAGTGTGTGTGTATGTGTGTGTTTTGATGTTTTGGTAGGATTTTGATTATAGGTGTGGCGTGTATGTCTAATTGAGATGAAGGATTGTGAAAAAAGATGGAAACCAGACCGCAGAAACAGTGTGATTGCCTCGTTAATGGGACTTAATGAGGTTCACCGTAAACCCCCCTTTCATGAAAAACGCATAGGTTTATCTGAAAGCTATATCCGGAATGCTGCTTCCATAGGCCTTCGACCGGGTAGTTTAGTTTCTGTTCGTCGTTCTTGTAGCACAGATAATGAGGGAGTGCAGGCCTCTAGGAGTAAAAATTTTACTACTTCTGATAGATTTGTGAACTCAAGAACTAGCAGTGTGAGGAAGGGATCAAGTTCATTATTTGGAGCCAGTAATGGAAGCAGAAAATCAATCAGCAAAATTGATGAGCATTGTGCTAAACATGATGATTCTGTGAGGAAATCATTAGACTCTCAGTTGGAGATGATAGATGACACTTGCTGTTTCCCGACTAGCATTAGTGCTTACAAAACAAATTCGGAGAAGTTACTGTATGATCTGAAAGATGATGAGTTAGACATACATTTTAATCCAGCTTATAGAGAACATCGGAATTTCCAGCACGAGTTGATACATAAAGAGCCATCTGACAACAGTACTGTGTCTCTAGGGCGTAGTTGCGTTGCTTGCTCCCGAGCTATGAAAAGAATCTCTCAGCAAGAGAGATGCAGAAGCAAATTTGAAGCGCTGCTGAGGTTTAGAAGTTACAGTCATCATTCACAAAGTCTACTTCATCGGTCATCTTTGGTCGATGAATCCAAGAAGCAAAATCCTCGAAGGTGGAATATGGCAAAAAGGGTTCAAGAATTTGGAGTTTCTCGGAGGAATCAAACTCTTAATCATGTTCTAGCTTTGGCTGATCGGATATCAAAGGAACGAACTTTGGGTGTGAAACCTGGTATAACCGATATCTGCAATCCAACCAGTAAGAGTTCTTCACATATTAGCAGCATAGATGTCGGGGATGATGCGAGTCTAAAAATCCCACCAGATTCTGAATTTGAAGCAATGAAGGATATCCTTTCGACTGAATTGACACAGTGTGAACCTATTGCAACAGAGAACAAGTCCAAGGAGCAAACAACTTCCCAGACTAAGGATTTAGAATCTGAAAGCGAGCAGTTCCAGCTTTCTCTTGGTGTGGATGAAGCCATGTCACCGGATTCTAAAGTCTCAGAGTTATCTTCCTTTTCTTGCTTTAGTCAAGCATTCAACAACCCTGAAGCATATATCCTAGGCCTTCGTGATGAAATGGATAATAGTTTTGAAAACAGTTGTAGTAAAGATGATGAACCTAGTGCATCTATAGTGCTTTATTCTAGAACCAGTGGTGACTCTGAGCCAGAATTAAATCTTGGTACCGAATTGGAGGAAGTTAGGCAATCTTCAGCCGCTGAGGAAATTTTCAGGAAAGAGGTTTGCTCTCTCTCTCTCTCTCTCTCTCTCTCTCTCTCTCTCTCTCTCTCTCTCTCTCTCTCTCTCTCTCTCTCTCTCTCTCTCTGCGCATTACCTGCATGAAACTGTTCAAATTTTATAATTTACGTGAAATATTATGCATTGGGATAGACTGATTTAAGTAACTTGATGCCACTGAAACTCTAAAAGGCATCATACCAAAGAAATAATGACAGTAGTTTAAAAGCCAATAGATTCTTTGCCAACTGAATTTTGCAAAATTATTAGCTTGCTATATCAGTTGGCAAATGCCTCACTGATGGAAAACCATCTTTCTGAAAATTCAGCAAAATTTATGCTTCAATTGATTATTTTGTTATTATTGCATTGCATTGCTTTTAAGTACTTCCATCATTGTGTTTTAGAACATGTGTGTCACAATCCATAAGTTAGCATATTTATTAGGGAGAAGTGCAAATATAGCCACTCCTGAAAAGAAAAGTGCTAATATAACCACTTTTTTAAAAACGATCAAATATGGTCATGCATACACGACTAGCATACACAACCAGCATACACGACTTAAGCTGGTCGTGTATGCTGACCATGCATACACAACTAGCATACACGACCATAGCAATATACACAATAATGCACACACGACTAGCATACACGACTATATTAGCATACACGACCTGCATACACGACTAGCATACACGACCATATTAGCATACACGACTATCATACACGACCAATATACATGGTCGTGTATGCGTGGCCATATTTGATCCTTTTTAAAAAAAAGTGGCTATAATTGCACTTTTCTTTTCAGGGGTGACTATATTTGACTAATTCTCTATTTATTATCAAATTGTTTGCTTGCCACCTGTTATACATTCTTGATAGATTTAGCAACTCTATAACCTTGTTTAGCAACAACTATCTTGTAACTCTAGTTGTCACTGGTGTTTCATTTAAAAAAAAATATTGGCTTAATGTGATCGGCTCGATCTATTCGAAAGAGCATTGTCATGACAGAATTGTTTCTTGCTGATATAACACAATTGAATGACGAGATGTGCTTTATTATTCAATCTATAATGTGACTTACCATTACTTGAAAAGAATTGTAAATATGTTTAGAATATCTAATTAAAGCATGATAAGTTTGGATGTATTATCATGACTCTACTTATGTTTGAAACTGAACTAATACGTTCTTTCCCTTTCCTCACTTACAATGGCAGGCATCATTAAATGAATATTTTGAGGAAGAGCCAGCTTATTCAAACTTCTCTGCGGTAGGTCTTCCAGAGTCCCTGGAGAACTTCAAGCGAACCAATCATCATAGTCCTGACTCTGTTCTAGAATCATTTGATCTAAAAAGTTCGTCTTTTGAATGCTTCGACAGCTCAGGTATTAATTTCTGATGTAACTAAACTTATACTTCTCCCAGAGATATGTGATTTTTTGTTTTAAAAATTATTTTTATATGTATATGTATGCATGTATATTTACTTTTTGCAATTGTATTCCAGGACTGCTGTTGCACCTCGAATCTTTAAACTTTGATGCTGGAGAAACTTACTCTGAAGGATCCGTCATGCTTGTCTCTGGTGACGAGGATGCTGAGGAAGAGTGTGGTATTCCCTATCATGATAACAAGAAGGTTAAGAGGTGGCTTGGAGATAGCCAAAGTAGGAACTTCTCATACATGGTTGACGTTTTAGATGAAGCCGGGTTTTGTGGTATGAACTCTTATATGGATTTTAAGATGTGGCATTCCCTTGAATGCCCAATAAGTCCCTTGGTGTTTGAGGCATTAGAGAAAAAGTATGGCAAACAAACATCTTGGAAAAAGTCCGAAAGACGGCTTCTGTTTGACCGTATAACTTCAGAGCTTTTGGAGATGTTTAATCCCATAATAAACTTTCATGCCGATACAACAAGTATACGGAGAAGATTTTGTGACTCTTTCAGGCTTGATGAGGTTGTAGACGAGTTATGGATAAAACTCGTTAGCCAGGATAGTGAGAAGAGCAATGAGTTGTCGAAAAAGGCTTTAGACAAATGGTTTGAGGTGGAGGAAGGTATTGATATCATCTGTAGAGAACTTGAGGCCTCATTGTTTGATGAATTGGCCATGGAGTTTGTTAGTTTGTGGGATCGATGAACCGGTTTCTTTTGTCTCTCTCCTCTCGTTTCCTTTTCCACACCTAGCTCTGGATGCTTGTACTTTTTTTTGTTTATAGTACAACCCAATTGGGCAAGTTTGGTCATACATACAATTCTGGTACTGCACCTAAATTCCAAGAGAAACAAGTGTTGGGTGTTTCTGATATGTAATGAGTTCAATGTTTAGTATACCGTTCTTGAGCAGGCGCAGAGAACAGTTGTAGACATGCTCTCTGTCGGAACTTGGATGATTGGGAGTACGGATTTCTTCTCGTCTCGATAGATTGTTCTTCCATTCAAAAGAGTGTTGAAGGTATGTAAATAACAGATTTTATAGTATTGTTGCATTGTTTGTTTCAGTGCAGTGTCTGAAAGTTGCAGTTTTGCATTGTAGTGAATTAGCAGCTAAGATTTGCTGTCATATCAATTTTGTGGCTTGGGTTTCATATGATTTTGGGGCATCTATCACTAATGAGATTTTTTTCTTTCCCCATATGATTCAGAATTTTTGTCTTGATTGGAAATTGAATTATTTATTTTCTTATTATGTATACTTTGATACTCCGATCATTAATGCACGACCAATCATATTCATATACATACTGGTAATTATTGATGGCTACTCTTTCATACAAAACTGTATAAGATGTTAATGTAATAGATGAGACGGATAAATAAATTATAGTAGTAATTTAAATAGTCGGATTAAAGTTATCTTTTAAGCCCACTAGCTTGATGGTTTTTCTTTATAGTATTTATTTGCGCATGCATTTGGACCACAAGACATCCTACTTGGATAACTCTCCTAAAGAATATATTTGTTCGATTTAGAAGATATTGGTGAATGATGATATTCGAAATAATAGTAACTCTTTAAGCACGAGTCCAAATTCTTTTACAATGTTCGTATTTTGTATTAAGATGTAGTATGTAGTAGCAACGAATTAGCGCGCAAAAGGTTGGGAAAAGATAAGACTTAGTATTTATTACACAACGTTTGATCGATCTTGCAATTTATTGACGCACGTACATGGCTATGATGATTGTATATAAAAGGACATCAAATGTTACAGTCAGTCAGTATATATAGTAATTTAGTTACCATGAGAATAAGCTATCTAAGCATACACTTTTTGAATTATACTTAAAAAAATAGTATAAGAATTTAGATTAGAAATTTTTTAGAAAAAGTGGTGTTGTACTTTTAGAAAAGGCAAAATAGAGGTGGAATACATCATGTTGTACCTCATATTTTCTTGGATTGACTTGATAGCATTGCAGCATATAGTTAGTTCAACCATGCAATAATTTTCAACTTTCATTTGTCCACAAACCCAAGAAAAACCCAAAGTGGAGCTGTACTAACTCCATCAGCACTTGAACACTGTTCCCCAGTTATGTACTCCTATATTCTTCAAATTTAAAACAAAATAATGCTCTCTATATTGTTTCCATATATATAACTCCCTAAGCTTCCTAATGAGTATCCCACAGAAAGCCAAAATTTTCGTTTTTCGAATAATAGTGCCAGATCTCATATTTTTAAAAAATTATGCTGAGCTGAGCTGCTAGATTTACCTGTAAATCAAAGACATTTTTATTTTTTTTTTGTTTTCAATGCAATAATTAAGAGTAAATAGAATTAATTTAGAGGACACTTTGAATGAAGTATTCAATATCTAATTTATAGCGCAATAAATATTCCAATCATGTTGTCTTTATACTTTTCACTCATCGATCGGTTCACCACTCAAATTGAGGCATATTTTGATGATTTAATTGTGAGTAAATGCACTAAGGAAATGAAGGTAACAACATGTACCAATTATGAAAGTGCTTGGTGGTTGTGTGAAATAATGCCTATTTATTCTCCCCATTAAAATTTGGGTCCCTTATGGTGTGATGTCAAGTTATAAGTCAATTAGTACATTTAACATCTTGTTTAGATCTAAATTGAATGAAGAATTTTAAAGCAAATTTACTGAATACACACAAGTTAAATCTCTTCCTTTTTTTCTGCAACTCCTTTTACTCTAGTCTCTAGACTATAAGAAGAAAAGGATGAACTACAACCATATCCATATATAATAGTTCGAAAAATCTCATGTGAGAAAGTTTCTCGGTAAAATACATCAAAAATTTGCATCCTAACTCATATCCAATGACATTCTCATAATTCACAATTACAAATAGTACTATATATCATTAATAATGGGTTTAATTGGATCCAAATATATTAGTCATCTCACTGTGAGACTATTAATTTAGTTACACATATATCATTAACTCTAAGTTCGATCGGATTCGAATTTTGACCTGGTTGTAGTTAATTTTACAAATTCATCATATAATTAAGTGCTTGAAGCAGATAAAAGGTGATAAGTTTAAAGCTCAAATCATACTGTTCTTCTGTTCCCAATGCAAGTTCTACGTGGCCTTTTCCTTTTCTCTTAAAATGAAAGAAAATAAATAAATAAATGTAAAATATGTTTATTGTAAAAATATAGCTCCAATCTGCAAAATTTAACTTTACATGTAGCCATTTCCACAATGATTCGTCTTCATGCGGACCCAGATTTTTTTTTTTTTTGGGTGAATAACTGTTATGTGATTGTGTGACGTTTCTCTTTTTCATAGGTGAGTTACATCAAACTCGAAACTTTTTTAAATTCTGCTGAAGAAATGAGGTTATTTTCGTTTAAATTACCTTAATCATGACGAGTCGATGTTACAAATTTCTGATAAATTACGATTTTTTTCATTTGTAAAAAGACGGAACAAAAAAATTTAGGGAGAGCTGGCTTTAGGTCCGCCTTCTACTCATCAATTTATTGCAGCTATATATTCTGACCTAAAATTACAACAGAAATGAAAAACTTGTAGTACGAGTACGTATGATATGCATAACAAATTAAGGTTGAATGTTACACATAATTAATTAATATTCACACACATAAAAATTAACCTATACTTTTTCTGTAAGATGAGATTGATCAGATGAAAAAACACTGATATACCTTGTCCTTGAGCTTAAAAAGGTTGCAAAAATTTGGCAGCTAACAGTTGATAAATTCAAGCTCTTATCGTCTGTTATGGAGAGGGTTGGATCCTGTCGGAGTTCGTCGCTTCTCTGATTCGAACTCTTTGTTCGTTGGAGCATGGCTTTTGTGACTTCTTTGGTGGAATTCGAGCTCATGACCATGGTTTCTAGTGGACTTGGAAGGACGGCCGTGGAATGGGCGGCCCGAGACGGTCGTCGGGGTGGTGGAGAGGAGGAGGGTGGTGGTGGAGGAGAGGATCAAGATGAGATTGAACAGAATTGACATGATCATGAGGATATTGAGAAAAAGTTTCAAGGTGGTAGTGAAATGTGGTCACCCTAGAACTAGTTTTCTACTACTAGAGTATGTTGTAAATAATTATATATATATATAGTATGTGGCAGTGTGTGTGTGTGTGAGAGAGAAAAGAGATTGTTTTCATACGAGAGAGTAAGGTGTCTTGTGTGATGGTTGACTTTGTTGCCTCTTTTTGGATCTCATGATGAGTGATATTAAGACCATTTTGGTCTTTGAATATTTTAATTAATTAGTGGCATTATTATTGTTATGATATGATAATTATACTATTGTTATAAATAGTTTTTTTTTAAATAATAGTATTTTATTTCATCAAAATGAGTAAGAGTAGAAATATAAATATCTTGCAAATGATAAAATAATTAAACACCAAATCATATTATTATAACGTTGAAAAAACTTATTTTCTCTTTCAATGTTTCCCCCTCACTCTCTTTTTAGAATTTATCTCCAAAGAGTGACTTATATTTCAAAATAATTTTATATTTTATTTAAAAGTTGTTATGTTATTTGTGTTAATTATAAATCAAACTTAGTAAATTAATTAAATTTCACGTATCTAAACCTATAATTATGAATGACAATAAACGGGATACTCATTCATTATGTATTTTTTAAATCTAAATTTATTTTGAAATTTTCTAAATATCGATTAAAATAGTGACTTTGTTGTAGATACTCATCGCAAACCTGTTGGATAATAGTACTCAATAAAAATCTAAATACTACAAAGTTAATATTAACTAAAATAAGTAAAAAATCTTCTTTTTATGTCTATTTGAATCGTCTCAGTTTGAATCGTCTCGTTGGTTTATGGTAAATTGATATCTCTAATCTTAGTCAAAGGCCAAGAAAGATATATTTGCATTTTCATTATGTACTTTTCAAATCTAAATTTGTTTAGACTTTTTCTACATCTCAATTAAAATTGTGATTTTATTTTATATACCCGCAAACCTATTGGGTAATAGTACTCGATAAAAATCTGAACACTACAAAGTTAATATTAATTATAATTATTAAAAATTCTTTTTTTTTATATCTATTTGAATCGTCTCGTTGGTTTATGGTAAATTAATATCTCTAATTTTAGCCAAAGGTCGAGAAAGATATATTTGCATTTTCAAGATTTTTTTTAGCTATCTATTAATACATTAGATTAAATGTGATATGCATTATATTTTTGAGTTTTCATAGATTTTTTATTACAAAATTTCTATTGGCCTCTTAAATGCTAATTTGCTTATTTTTGTTGCTTTAAATTTAACTATTGGCGCTACTTGTAGACTAACTTAAAAAATAATTTTATTTTTCATAATTATTAAATATATAATTAATAATAAAAATGGATTATGTAATTTGTATTTAGAAATTGAGAATATATATTTATTAAGAATTGATATATATTATATAATATTAATATTATGAATTAATAATACACAAAGCTTTAAAGAAGTGTGAATAATATAGATAAAGATAGTAATAACAAAATACATGAGACATGTGAAATTATTATATAAATATAATAAGTAATGTATGTGTATTATTATGAATTAGTAATGCAAAAAACACCAGAATAAAGGAAAATCAGAATGGAGCACCGATGAGAGAGCACCGTTTATTTTCCTATTATTAATTGACTAGTAAGTAGCCCGTCGAGACTCGACGGGAAATAATTTTACATTTTCATTTATATGTATATTTTAAAAATAATTTTTTCGTAAATAATACTATTTTATTTCACCAATAAGAGCAAGGGAAGAAATACAAACATCTTGTAAACGACAAAAACTAATCACACCAATATAACTTTTAAAAAATCTTTTTTTTCTCTCTCAACACATCCCCCTCACTCTCTCTAGAATTTTTCTCCAAATACTGACTTATATTGTATTTTTTTAAAATAGTTTAAAATTTTGTTTAGAAGTTGTTATGTTGTTTACGTTAATTAT
Source organism: Schizonepeta tenuifolia (assembly GCA_029490685.1). Taxonomy (NCBI): domain Eukaryota; kingdom Viridiplantae; phylum Streptophyta; class Magnoliopsida; order Lamiales; family Lamiaceae; genus Schizonepeta; species Schizonepeta tenuifolia. The sequence continues at coordinate 132,970,692 of CM055955.1, forward strand.
AAATCAAACTTAGTAAATTAATTATATTTCATGTATCAAAATTTATAATTATGAATGACAATAAACAAGCTTATTCATCATGTATTTTTCAAATCTAAATTTGTTTAAAAAAAATTTACATCTCGATTAAAATAGTGACTTTATTGTATATACTCGTCGCAAACCTGTTGAGTAATAGTATTCGATAAAAATCTGAACACTACAAAGTTAATATTAACTAAAATAGCAAAAATTCTTTATTTTATGTCTATTTGAATCGTCTCGTTGGTTTATAATACATTGATATCTCTAATCTTAGCCCAAATCCGAGATAAATATATTTGCATTTTCATTCTTTATTTTTCAAATCTAAATTTGTTTAGAATTTTTCTACATCTCCATTAAATTTGAGACTTTATTGTATATACCCGTCGTAGACCTATTGGGAAGTACTCGATAAAAATCTGAACACTACAAAGATAATATCAACCAAAATTAGTCAAAATAATTCTTTTTATGTCTATTTGAATCATCTTGTTGGTTGATGATAAAGTGATATATCTGATCTTAGCCAAAGGCCGAGAAAGATATATTTACATTTGCAAAAAGAAAAAATTTATGTCCATTTGAATTATCTCGCTGGTTTGAATCGTCTCGTTGGTTTGAATTTATGTATTTTCAAAATTAAATTTGTTTAAAATTTTTCTACACTTTATTGTATATAACCGTCGCAAACCTGTTGGCTAATAGTACTCGACAAAAATTTGAACTTCACAAAGTTAATACTACTATTAACTAAAATTAGTAAAAATTATTCTTTTTATATCTATTTGAATCGTCTCGTTGGTTTAAATCGTCTCGTTGGTTTATGGTAAATTGATATCTCTAATTTTAGTCAAAGGCCGATAAAAATATATTTACATTTTTAGGATTGTTTTTCTTTTCTTTATTTAGTTATTTATTCATACATTAGATTTAATGTGATATGAGTAGTATTTTTACCAGGCACTAATCGAAGAGTTCATGTCGATTTGTTGATTAGATATATTTATTTAGTTTTCGTAGAGATTTTCGGTTACAAAACTTCTATTAGCCTCTTAAATGCTAATTTGTTTATTGTGTTGCTCTAAATTTAATTATTATCGCTATTTGTTGACAAACTTAAAAAATAATTTATATTTTTTCATAATTATTAAACAAATAATTAAGAATGAAAATGGGTTATATAATTTTTAAAAATTAAGGATATGTATCTATTAAGAATTGAGACATAGTATATAATATTATTAATATTATGAATTATAATACACAAAGCTTTAATAAAGTGTGAAAAATAAGATATAAAGATATATAAATAATAGATTTACATGTGAGACATCATGAGAAATTATTATATGAATATAATAAGTAATATATGTGTATTATTATGAATTAATAATGCCAAAATTATCAGAATCAATGAAAACTGAAATAGAGCACCGTGAAGGGAGCACCGCTTATTTTTCTATCTTATTAATAATAGTAATAATTATATTATGTCCTTTTTTTTTTTTAATTTCATGTTCTACGTATACATACGTACATGCAATAATGAATATGTCGTAGTTTGCATTATACATGTAATGAAAAACAAAATAAAATAAAGAGTGGATCTTGTGTGACAAATGACACACATCCTAATTAGTTGGCCGAATTTTATTAGTTTTTAATAATAAAAATATCATCAGAAAATTTTACATAAAAAAAATACTATTTAGAAAAACTAAAAGTAAGTTTGACGTGGTTTATGGATCAGGATGAGGTATTGAGAGACCTTAAACTCTCAATTTTAAATCACACCAAAAGCAAGTGAATTTCGATTAAATTCATGTTAAATTTATTCTGTGAAGGGATCCGAAAATCAAATATACCTTCCTCAAATATAGCGATGACAATTTACCCGCGGGTACCCGATTTTAATAGGTGCGGCTTTGAGGGGCATTTGATATTCATGGATAGTATCATGGTTAGAAAATACTATCCGTTTAGTTCGCGGCCGGGTATAGGTATGAATAGTTACTATCCGTACCCACGATACCCATTTACCCGCTAAAAATACCCGCGAAATATCCACGAAATACTCGAATTGTCATCCCTACTCAAATATTTATAAAGTACTTTGTTGACTCTTCACAAAGCTTTTCGAAGTCAAAATACAACTTTCAAGGGTTGTGATCGAGACAACATATGTGTACAAAATCTTAATTTCTATGAATATACTACTTATATATAGGGCGTGCAAATAAAGTGATTTGAAACGGCAACCAAATACTATATGGAAGAATTGAATTAATTAAGTAGAGTTACAATACGAAAAAAATGCAGCCTCAAGTGCGTGGGTCCAATATTATAATTTTCTTTCTGGCAACTTCATTTTAAATTTAAATTTATATGCAAGCGTGTCAAATAACTTGAATCTTAAAAAGGCCATTCACATCAACTATATAGCTTGAACTAGTGTGTAGCCCGTTGAATCGCCGTTCGACGGTATCACTTAATATTATAATATATTATTGCAGAATTGAAAATAATTGATATTTTACATTAAATAACAATGCATTCGAAGAAGTGTTACATAACTATCAAATTATAATAGTAAATCGATCAAAAAAGGGATAACATTTTTTGTACACTTGTATCTAATTTCTATCTAAAATCACCGAATTGGTATCATTTCGAACTCAATAACAAAATCTACCATGAATTGTTTCATATCTTCCTCTTCGGCCTCTGATCATGTGTCTCGTTGCCTGAAGATGCTTCATTCTCACCCCTATACCACCACAAGAGATATCGTGTACTTGAATATGGAGAAGTTATAGTAAGAGCTTTGCACGCGCCCTGACTTCATAAAATTTGAATATCATAAAATCAACATTAAATTATAATATCAATATAAAAAAATACAAACTAAATTAGAATTTATGTCACATGAAGGATCGTCTCGTCTAGAATTTATTGAATGAGTCACTTTACTTTGTAACTTATAAGTATAATTTTTTTAAAAATTAGTTCTATTATTTACTTTTTAGAAACTACTTTTAAAATTGATATATTCGTTAAATCATTACAACATGAACGATCATCTCATATAGAATTTATTGAAGGGAGTCACTTTACTTTGTAACTTATAGGTATAGTATTTTAAAAATTTAGTTGTATTATTTATTTTTTTAGAAAATACTATTTCAAGTTGATATATTTGTCAAATCATTACAACATAAAAGATGGTCCCGTAGTAAATAAGTGTTATATAAAATTATAGTTTCGTTGCGAATAAGTGATACGAAGGATCACGAATCTTTTACCTTGGGGGACTTTACTTTGTAACTTATAGATATTATAATTATTGTTACATAAAGGATCGTCTAGTGCAGAATTTATTGAGGGGGGCACTTTTCTTTGTAACTTATAAGTATAGTGTTGGGAAATTTAAGTAAAGTTTAGATTGATTCCAAAACCAACTGACCCCAACCGAGTAGATGTTGCCATATCCTAATATTAGTATTTAGGCTCGCTGTTTGAGCAATGTTGAGATTTTATCTTTACAGGTCTCCAGCTGAAGACGACAACATGGTGTTACTCGGATAGATCTACAGATGGAAATTCGGATGTGTAACATCAGTTGTAAGAAAGACAACTGAGCGTTCAAGAGATAGAACATCAGTTGTAAGAAAGACAACTGAGCGTTCAAGATACAGAATATCAGATGTAAGAAATACAACTGAGCATTCAAGCCAACTGTTCATATGGAACATCAGTTGCAAGACTCAATCCGATAGATCGACAACATGAAGTTCAAGGCAGCTGAGGGTTCAACTGTTCCTATTCAGACAGAAGGTCAGATGAAGATATCGATCAGATGGAACATCAGCTGAAGACCACTCGGATGAAGACCAAAACTTCTCAACCGACTAAACAAGGTTGAAAGACTAAGGTTGAAATTTGAATTTCAAAATAGGAAGTCACGTGAAGGTTTGACGTTCTGTCATTACCTCATTTGGCCCAACACAAGGTTGTCTCAGATGGAAAGCAGAAGTTCACAGTTGCCAAATCGGGAAAATCTGCAGAGATGAGAGACAAGCCATCGCTTTCACAGAACAGAGATCAACGGCTCATCTAACGGCTAGTTGATTCTCTCTGCCTATAAATAGAGGCCTTCATTCATTCATCAATAGAACACAGAGAAGATAGACAAGTGCGAGAAGAGACTAAAAAGCAACAGAAAGACGATATCCTGCACACAAGCTAAACTGCATTTAATCTCTAAGAACATCACTAGTTGAGAGTTCATAGAGAGTTAGAATCTGTCTTGGTGTTTTCGATCTTAGTTTGAGTCTTCATTTGTTCAAGCTTAGATCCTAGCTCACTTCTTTGTTAGAGCTAGTAGTTGTAAACCCCACCCTTATACACATCCCCTAAAAAGGTTGTTAGGATCCTGCTCTTCCCGAAATTGAGTAGAAAGGTTGATAAGTACCCGTAAACTTATCTGTAAGGTTGATAAGTACCCGTAAACTTATCTGAACGGTTGCAAAGCCCGCGTAAGCTTTGTGGTAGCTGTCCTAAAGAATTTGGACTGAGTTGTGTGGACTCACAACTCCCCGTGGACGTAACAATTCTCTCCGAATCACGTAAATCCTTTGTGTGTTTGTGTTTTCTGTTCAGTTACTTTTTGCATATTCAACTGACCAACTAACCAGCACTCAAAATTGCATATTTACAGTCCAACTGATTTGGTTATTGACCGACCTTGCATCTGAGCGTGAGTTGTTTTATACGAGTTTTTGTTATTTCCACCACATTCCGCACAGCCCCACTCTTCCAGCTGAGTTCTCTTACTCAGTTGTGATTCCAGCTGAGTCCTTTTACTCAGTTGTGGTAAATTTTCAGGGGGTTGTTTTAAAATTTCTATCTGGTGTATTCCCCCCCCCCCCATACACCAGAACTCGTATCGGGACCATCATATAGTTTTTTAAAAATTAGTTTTATTATTTATATTTTAGAAAATATTTTTTCAAAGTAATATATTTCTCAAATCCTTACAACATGAAGGATCGTTTCGTTGCAAGTAAGTGTTAGATGAAAGCATAGTCTCGTTACGAATGAGTGCTACCGAGGATCGTCTTATCTATAATTACCCAAGATGACTTTACTTTGTAACGTAAATAGTATTAGAATTTATGTTACATGATGGATCGTAGAATTTATTGAAGAGGGACACTTTTATTTGAAGCTTATAAGTATAGTTATTAAAAAACTTAATTTTATTATTTATTTATTTTAGAAATTAGTTTTCGAAGTGATATATTCCTCAAATCATTACAGCATGAAGGATCGCCTCTTTGCAACTAAGAGTTAAATGAAAAGATAGTCTCGTTGGAAATTAGTGCTACCGAGGATCGTCTCACGTAGAACTTTTTGCCCAGGATGATTTTATTTTGTTACATCTATATAGTATTAGAATTTATGTTACATGAAGGATCGTCTCGTGTAAATTTATTGAAAAGGGTCACTTTTCTTTGTAACTTATAAATTACTGTTTTTTTAAAAAATTAGTTTTATTATTTGTTTTTTTTTTTTCAAAAAATACTTTTTTTAAAAAGTGAGATATTTCTCAATTCATTATAACATGAAGGATTGTCTCGTTACAAATAAGTGTTATATGATAAATAGTCTCATTACGAATAAGTGATACAGAGGATCATCTCATGCAGAATTTTAACCCGGGATGACTTTACTTTATACCTTAAAAATATATCTTTAAGAATTAATGCAATATTGTTACTTCATAATAATATAAGTAAATATAAATATCAGAAGAATCTCATGCACAAACGAAATCGTACACACAAATTCACATTTAATACATGATATGGATAATAAAATATCGAATGCACATAAACAAAGTTATGATTTCAAACGAGAAACCGATATTTTTTGTAAATTAATGAGAATGAAAAATTGAAAGAATATTGTCACATTAATAGTAACAATTGGAAACCAAACAAATACAAATTCCATTTAAGGGTCCATGAATAATATCATTACTAGCTATAAGGAGTATAAAATTATATAGATGTAGATTTCATGACTACAATTACACAATCACCTATTTTCATATCAATAGTATATCATTTAGACATTTGGTATGAAAACACAAAATGAAAGTATGAAAGAATGCCACAAATTCAATGTAATTCTAGTATACGCAGTTTGTGAATGGATTCTACTTCTCATAAAAAATGTACATATATAGAGAATATTTATTGGGATAGGATGCATACTCATTATTACTTCTAACGATCTATTATATATGTATATGGATTAACTATTTCTTAATCAAGGGATAAACACTCATGTAAATTTAATAAGCCACAATATACACACTCTTCTTCAAGTACAATTCTAGTGGCTCAGAAGGTTTTCTCCGACAAATGAAGAGGCTCAACAATGAAACTCAAGGTAGACCTTGACATAGTATAAAATGTTATTACTAACACAAACAATATCCACATCAGTTTGGTGCAACGAACAAAGTGAAATTTGTGATAAATTTATTGTGCAGTTTTGAATTATACAAGGAACAAAATATAGTACAATAATGGAAATATTATAATTAAAATTAATGCATATATCATAAATTATGTAATTGTAACTTCCTATGCTTAATAGTAATTGATTAATTTTAATAAATGATTGAAAAATCGTCATTTTTTTTAAGAAATTCCACCTAGGATAGAGGATGAGTGTGGTGTTGGGGATCCACTCTCCTATAATGAATAGATAGATGTTCAAACTTTCCAAATAATGTTAATAAATATAGGGTAATGATAAACGGACAACTGTTGTCCGAACAATTACCGGTTTTTAGGCTTGAAAATCGGTCCAACTAATATTATTTAAAACCGCCGATATTTTTTATTTTCTTGCTTTATTATTGTATCCCTTAATTAAGCTCGTACGAAAAGTTATGCTAAAATCGATTAAAATATAATTTATAATCAATTAATAGATTAAAATAAAATTTATAATCAATTGATAAAATTATTTACAAAAAAGAAAATGATGGGTGTAAGGAAACTATGAAAATCGCCTACAATTAAGTCGTTGAGAGGGGAGGTTAATGAGGTGCTGGGATACAATAGTAAAACAAGAAAACAAAAAACAAATAGTGATTTTAAATAATATTAGTTGGACCGATTTTTAAGCCTAAAATCAGTAATTATTCGGACAACAGTTGTCCGTTTGTCATTATTGATATATATAATAGAGCTACACTCTCGTGAAACGCGTCTCAGATAGAGAGACGCGTGCGTGGCGCGTGCACTGCATGTGCACGCGCTCTTTTTTTTTGGCAATATGTCCATATGCACACCACCATATATTCATATGCACACCACTTAATGTTCATATGCACACCGAAGACTATCCATATGCACCAACTTTTTCTAGTTTTTTTTTTGCGATATATTCATATACACACAACCATATATTCATATGCACACCACCATATATTCATATGCACACCACTTAATGTTCATATGCACACCGAAGAGTATCCATATGCACCAACTTTTTCTAATTTTTTTTTCATTTTTTTTTAATTTACAGTTTATTTATTTATTTTTTATTCCGATGGAGCCTTCGGCTTCGATTTTACGGCTCCGCCTTCGCTCCGATTACTAATATAAGGATAATCGTCGAGCAACAATTTGAAATTTTCATTTCGCTCCGAGGCCTTCGGCTCCCCTCGCTCAAATCTTGACCAAAGAAGAAGCGGCAAACAAAACAACGAAGAGGCAAAAAAAAAAAGAGTGCAAAATAAATTTGGAAATTTAAAAAACAAAAATCGAAAATTGGTTGTGCATATGAAAATACAATGTGGTGCATATGGGTTAACATGCTTGTGCATGTGGATACACTTTGAAGTGCATATGACATGATTAAAAAAAAAATAAGTGGAAAAAGGTTGTGCATATGAACATAAAGTGCATCTAAATATATGGTGATGTGCATATGAAATTATTGCCAAATTAAAAAAAAAAAGTTAAAAAGTCAACGCGTTGACCGGATCAACTCAGATCCGGACCGGGTCAATCCGGTCTCACAGTGGGAGACCGGTACATACAAGAATTTGCCTATATAATATCACAGCGAACACGTAAATATAAAGTTTGAGGTCTAAAAATACTACTATTAATATTTTACGTAATCCTCCCCAAAACAAGAAATTAAAGAAGTCTATAGAATGATTTGGTTCATGTTTAAGTGCGACTTATCTTCATACTTTATTTTCTTCCGTTGTTTAAGATTTAGATGCCAGTTCCAATTAAAAGAAAAAGATTTAGATATCAGTTTACTCGCTATGTACTTTTTTGAAAGGAAACTGAAGCTTTTTATTTCTTTATTTAAATCAAAACATTCAATGTCGAGAAGTTAAGTGGAAAAGTTTGATTTTCAAATCATTATATCTTGACTATTAGTCTATTAGTGAAAGTATGATATTCACCTTAATCAAGACTTTGGACTTAAATTTAAAAAAAAAAAAAATCATTTATCTAATCAAAGCTCTCTAATAATACAATATCATAGTTCTATGAGAATTCTCTTTTTATTTCTTGGAAAATATTCTATTATGTTGTGGTACTGTATATGTGGTAATTGGGTATCACTTCAAGTAAACGAATGTGAAAGCTAAAAAATAATAATTTAGAGGGTGTTTGGCTAAGCTTTTAAACTCCTTAAAACAGTTTATAAATTGTTCATTACTAAGGATTTAGGAGCTTATAAGCTATTTTAATGAGTTTTTAAGCTTAGCCAAACACCCTCTTAATGCGCAACTTTTTTAGCGTCTGGATTCCAATTTATTAATTAGTAATTACATAATAAAAGCATGAGTTTATCTTGTTAAGTTAGTCACATGTGCCTAATCCTCTATTACAAAAAATGGTGTAACATTCTCAATTATTTATTTTTGGATTAATGACATGTGACGATCCCTAAATTTAATATTAATAACCAGGGTTATTTCATCTCAATAAATCTAGTTAGCTCCATATTGATACTTCCTCCTATTCATTTTATTAAACTCATTGGTCGGACGTGAATGTTAAGAAAATAAGTTGTTTACAGTAAAGTTCGAAAGATAAATAATTTTTTGGGGTATTTCGTCAAATCAAGTATGAGAGAGAAGAGAGTTACTAGCTTTTTTGTGACATATGTATAATAATTTATTTATTTATTATTATTTTTTTATGTCGTGGGAACCCACAACCGCTACTTTCGGTGCGCATTTGGGTAAACCCCGTCCCTTGTGCAGTAGCCTGCAAACCACACATGACAGGTAAACCACACTTTCCAAGTACAAGTATGACATGCTCGACCTATAAAGGCGTTTTATGAGATTCGAACTTCATGCACTCACTTTTTACCACTAGACCAGCCCCAAGGAAACATGTATAATAATTTATGAATTACAGTGAGTGAAGTGCTTATGCTTGTTGCACTTTCCATTATAAAATTAAGCTTAGTATATCGGGCTTTTGGGCAAAATTAGCCCGGCCCAAAATTTTGTCGGGCTTAAAATGTGCAGCCCAAACTCACCCAAAATAGTTTTAAAATGTAAATCTTTCGGGCTGAGTAGGGCTAGCCTAAATCCATTGGGCTTTTATCTATTTTGGGCTAACCTGGCCCAAAATAACTCAGTCCTGTAATTCTTGAGGCCTAGGTGGCCCAAAACTTGTCCAGCCCGTCACACCTGGTTAGGCCGGGCTCATTTGTATGCGTAGAAAATTAATTGGCATTGTTTAAACACTGATGAGCAAGGGCCTGATTCTTTATCAAAAGTCAAAACTCGCAATCCACTCCTTTATGGAGGCCCATATCGAAACTCGTACGATAAAATATTAATTTTAATTTATACGTAGATAATGAATACTATAAAGATTATAAAACAGCATAAGACAATTATTATTCATGATTTCACATAAGCTATTGGATTAAAATAAGTGCAGAAACAATATTAAAATTTAACAGTCTTTAATGCAACCCGGTTCTTAAATGAAAACTTTGGAAAATTTCAGTTGAAAGAGGTACTATTTGCACTACTTAAAACGATATGCAGATGAACTAAAACCCAGAAGTTGAAAGTTGAAACCTTCAAGATTTGCATATTCTATGAAAAGATATCTAAAATAGCACAAACAACATTTTAAATTACTAAACATCATATTATGAAATAAATCGTAAACTTAACGAGTATGGTGACTTGTTCTACTAGATAATCCTTATTTTGGTGGAGGTACAATGTCAATATCCAACTTTTATATTTGTGTTCTACTTTGTAACTATTTCCTTTTCTTTGTCCTTTCTTTTTCATCAGAAGTCCCTTTGAACACCAGATAACGCTAATATCTACGATAACAATTAGTCGTGAAAGAGTATACTACAATTATGATCATCGTTCTCATTGTTTTGATTTTCAATGAAATAAAGTAAGCCCTTAATTATAATTATGATTATTTAATTGGTTTGAAAATATGGCCATATTTGATGATTATCCTGTTTGAAAGGGAACAAGAATCGAATTCTGCAAGTGACGAAAAATGAGAAAAATGTGAAGTGGGCCCGAATTGCTCCCATCCCATGCAATGCTGAATATTTTACGTGGCCTCTTAAGGGCGGTGGAGTGGTTGAGATTCAGTGGCGGATACAGGAAAAGATGTCGGAAGGAAGGAGCTGCCAATACTTTCTAAGTTGAGTTAATTTGTTGTCGTCGCTCTCAACTTAACAATCAACTTTGTCTCTCCTACTCCTACTCCTATGTAATTTATAAACACTACTACTCCTACTATTTTATAAACATGGCGGATCCACTAAAGAGTATCATCGGCTTAAGCCCCACCAACTACTACTAGTATCAAATTATTAAAAGCAACACTCCCCTGGCCCTTACCAAATTGAATCGCATGAGGTTAGCTTATTCAAATATCGATTTACAAAATTTGAAAATATATCCCTACCAACATTATTTTTTTCCGAATTTCTTCTTGGACACACACACACACACACACACACACACAAAAATAAAAAATAAAATAATAATGGCTATAGAGATAAATAGGATTCGTGTCATGTCATTTTTTGATTAGTTGTGTGGGATTCCAACCACAAAAGAATACCTCCAAATTCCAAATGTAACCAAAATAAAACAGAGTTTCCTTACTGCCTAAACATGTGGAGGGCAGTCATAGCTAGTTATGAGCAGCCATCATTTGTTTTGCTACATAGTTTTCCCAATCATTCAATATATATCAGACTCTTTTGTCTTCAATCTGTACTGAAAATAAATATCATCTCTCTCCTCCCTCTATCTCTCTCCCCCAATGGTAATTCTACTGTACATGATAAGTGTGTTAAAATGGAGATCGAACTGCTTTATATATATGTATTGATTGTTTGACACTACACAGGTTTTGGTTGATAGCCATGGCGAAAAAGATGACGGAGTTATGGTGGATTTTGGTGGAAAACCGGTCGACAAATCAAAAACCGGCGGCTGGCTAGCGGCAGGGCTCATCTTAGGTAATCATGCACTTCACATGCACAGATTCACAGTGACGGAGATACGATTTTTGTGTAATTAAGTATTAATTAGCTTATATTATGCTAATCCAGGAACGGAGCTCTCCGAGAGGGTGTGCGTGATGGGGATATCGATGAATATGGTGACTTATCTGGTCGGAGAACTGCATCTCCCGTCGGCAAAATCTGCCAACATCGTCACCAATTTCATGGGAACTCTCAATCTATTAGGCCTCCTCGGTGGCTTCGTCGCCGACGCCAAACTTGGGCGTTATCTGACAGTTGCTATGGCAGCATCAGTGGCAGCTTTGGTAACAAAATTAATTAATACTAGCTACCGGAAAACTACATGAGTCTGTGTGTCTTAATTAATTTTCATTATTTTGTTGTAGGGAGTTGCACTATTGACATTGGCCACCACCCTTCCTAGCATGATCCCTCCTCCCTGCCCAAATCCGAGAAAGGAGGCATGTGTGGAGGCCAACGGGCAGCAGCTAGCCATGCTCTACACGGCCCTCTACACGCTAGCGCTAGGGGGAGGAGGCATCAAGTCTAACGTCTCCGGCTTGGGATCAGACCAGTTCGACCCGGCTGATCCCAAGGAGGAGAAGTCAATGATATACTTCTTCAACAGATTCTATTTCTGCATTAGCCTTGGATCCTTGTTTGCCGTCACAGTTCTGGTCTACATTCAAGACAATGTGGGGAGGGGGTGGGGATATGGCATTTCCGCAGGCACCATGATCATTGCCGTCGCCATCTTTCTGTCTGGAACCACGTTGTACCGTTTCCGACAGCCTCAGGGGAGCCCCCTCACTGTGATATGGCGCGTCGTCTCCTCCGCCTGGAAGAGGAGACGCCTGCCATATCCTTCTCGGCCTGACATGTTGAATGAGTACTACATTGCAACAGTTCCTCACTCGAATAAACTTAGGTAACAACGTCATCTTGATTTTCTTGGACCTAAGTCCCCCTGTTTTACTCAACACTATATATATATATATATTTTCAACTTGGAAACTTAGGTGCCTGGACAAGGCGGCGGTCACCGAGGGCGATGCAGAGGTAGACGGGGCTAAAGTCGCCGCCTTTCAGAAACCCGCAACCGTTACTCAAGTGGAAGAAGTGAAGATGGTGGCAATGCTTATACCAATATGGTCTACCTGCATTCTCTTCTGGACAGTCTACTCCCAAATGAACACATTCACCATTGAGCAAGCCACTTTCATGAATAGAAATCTCGGCAATTTCGTGATTCCGGCTGGCAGTTTCTCCTTCTTCCTCTTCATCACCATCCTCCTCTTCACGTCGCTCAACGAGAGGGTCCTAGTCCGCCTAGCCCGACGCATCACTCACTCAAAACAAGGCCTATCCTCCCTCCAGAGAATCGGGATAGGCCTTGTTTTCTCCATCTTCGGCATGGGGGCCTCCGCCCTCGTGGAGAAGAGGAGGAGGGATGCCTACGTCAACAGCGGTTTAAAAATTAGTGCCTTCTGGCTCGTCCCCCAATTCTTCCTAGTGGGGGCCGGGGAGGCCTTCGCCTACGTGGGCCAGCTCGAATTCTTTATTCGAGAGGCCCCAGAAAGGATGAAGTCCATGAGCACGGGGCTGTTCCTCAGCACCTTGTCCATGGGCTACTTCGTTAGTAGCCTGCTCGTCACGCTCGTTGACAGCGTGACGAACAAGAAGTGGCTCATGAGTGACCTCAATAGAGGAGAGTTGGAGAATTTCTATTGGATGCTTGCAGTTTTGGGGATCTTGAATTTTGGGATGTTTATTTTGTTTGCAATGAGGCATAAGTACAAGGTGCAGAACTATGTTGTACCTCAGCTTGATGGGGAGGGCGACGAGCTCAAGCAACAGAATCATGAGGGTACAACCACTAATGCTGGGAGGATTGCTGCTGAAATTGCAACAGAAGAGCCTTGAATTGGAGGAATGATTTTATTTTTTATTTTTTATTTGTTACACTTTGTTATTTTCTTAAATTTGAATTTGCTAAAGATATACACACCAAAGAAAACCATTGTTTACATATGTAATATACTTGATTTTGGTATGTATTTGTCACCAGTAGTGGAAGATATAACATTTTGGTTTGTATAATTATACAAATAATTGATTTGTATCCTCTGGTTCGTATATTAATTAAGTATCAATTTGTTTTCAAGCTCATTTTTTTATATCAAGAGAATGTTTTCTAGTTATGTCTATACCTATTATAAAATAACACATTCGTACAAAATTTGATTTGTCTAATATAAGCCTATTATTATATCTATTTTAAGGGGAACTATGTAATTTAATAATAATAAACTTATTAGTTTAAAAAATAAAAATTTACTAATCATCATTATATTACTAAAATGAAAACGATTCTTGGTTTGAAAAAATTCTACGTGGCACCTCTTATATTCCTCCATTCATATTTATCTGAATTCACAAATTTTTTAATTTTTAAATGTAAAATAATAGATTTTAAATATCCATACTAAAATCTTGTGTCTCACATCGGTTTCCCAATGAAACTTCACCTATTGAAAAGCCTATAAATACTTGGAATCAATGTGTATTTTCTCATCTTTTGCTCCACCAGTTTTATTTGGCCAATTTATTTATTAATCGGCCGAATAAATAACTATATTTTATAGTTTAATTTAATTTAATTTGGTCAATTTATTAATTGGCCGAATAGATAATTATTTTTTGTAGGAGTTTTATTTGGCCAATTTATTTATTAATCGGCCGAATAAATAACTGCTATATTTTTATAGTTTAATTTAATTTAAATAACTATATTTTATAGTTTAATTTAATTTAATTTGGTCAATTTATTAATTGGCCGAATAGATAATTATTTTTTGTAGGAGTTTTATTTGGCCAATTTATTTATTAATCGGCCGAATAAATAACTGCTATATTTTTATAGTTTAATTTAATTTAATTTGGTCAATTTATTAATTGGTCGAATAGATAATTATTTTTATTAGGGAACCAATTTATTAGTTGATAGAATAAATTGTTCCAAAATAGTTTGGATAATTTATTGGTTAACCAAATTAAATTTGGAAATAGTCTAATATTTTTTATTTAATTTGATAAAAAAATAAGTAATTTCTAATTTGTCAATTAATTAGGTAGACGGCCAATTCCTAACTGACAGGTACCTCAACTCGAGATCCCACGTGACACATTTTCATTCTTTATTCTTATTAATTTTAAAAGTTTCATTTTATTCATTTTTTTCTAAAATCTAGAATAGTCATAAATTGTGCATTTATAAATCAAAATCGTAGTCAACGGGTCAAGTCTGACCTGGAACCGTGGCGGTAGACGAGCCAATTCCCAACCGACACTCGATAAATTTTTCATTTTATGTTTTTTTTCTCATGTATTTTCTAAAATCTATAATAGTCATCCATGAAATAATTTTGACGTTATTTGTAGTTGGGTTTCCAACATTGCATAATTTATAATTTTAATTAACAAATATTACTATACGATTAAGGACGATAACGAATAGTACAATCATCATTTTTATTAAAATTTTGGATCTATATAAATTTTAAATAAATTTTATAAATTACGCACTTATAAATCATCATTATATTACTAAAAGGAAAACGATTCTTGGTTTGAAAAAATCCTACGTGGCACCCCTTATATTTCTCCATTCATATTTATCTAAATTCTCACATTTTTGAATTTTTAAATGTAAAATAATAGATTTTAAATATCTATACTAAAACCTTCAATGAAACTTCACCTATTGAAAAGCCTATAAATACCTAGAATCAATGTGTATTTTCTCATCTTTTGCTCCATCAGTTTTATTTGGCCAATTTATTATTAATCGTCCAAATAAATAACTATATTTTATAGTTTAATTTAATTTAATTTGGTCAATTTATTAATTGGCCGAATAGATAATTATTTTTGTAGGAGTTTTATTTAGCCAATTTATTTATTTATCGGTCGAATAAATAACTGCTATATTTTTATAGTTTAATTTAATTTAATTTGGTCAATTTATTAATTGATCGAATAGATAATTATTTTTATTAGGAAACTAATTTATTAGTTGACAGAATAAATGGTTCCAAAATAGTTTGGATAATTTATTAGTTGACCGAATTAAATTTGGAAATAGTCTAATCTTTTTTTATTTAATTTGATAAAAAAAAATAAGTAATTTCTAATTTGTCAATTAATTAGGTTGACGGCCAATTCCTAACTGACGGGTACTTCAACTCGGGATCCCACGTGACACATTTTCATTTTTTATTCTTATTAATTTTAAAATTTTCATTTTATTCATTTTTTTCATGTATTTTCTAAAATCTAGAATAATCATAAATTGTGCATTTATAAATCAAAATCGTAGCCTGGAACCGTGGCGGTAGACGAGCCAATTTCCAATCGACACTCGATAAATTTTTCATTTTATGCTTTTTTCCCATGCATATTCTAAAATCTATAATAGATGACTAATTCATGTACCCACTTGGCCCATTTTATCCGTCCATTAATTCTGTACCCACTTGCCCCATTTTATCTGTCCATTAATTCTGTACCCATTTGTATAAAAGTACCCATTTATCCTTACTAATTCATGTTATTTTCTACCCTTTGCCACTTGGACACACACATTTATTCCACTAACTACCACTTTATCACTACCTTTTTCACTATGGGCCCACCACTAACAACCTTTATTCCACTAACTACTACTTTATCACTACCCATCAAAAACAACTTTATCCCACTAACTCTACTTTATCAATTTTTCTTTAGCTCCGTGTCAGCACCAAATGGGTACAGAATTAATGGACAGAGGGAGTATCATGAATTGTGAGATGTATAGTGGTACGAAAGAACAAAATAATCTTGAAAATTCATGTAGTACAAATTATATTTTGATTTATTTCAAAAATTTTATGATCTTATATATTTTCTAATTAAATGTGACAAAGACTATGTCATGTAAGGTATTTACTTTTCCACAGTTTATTTTGAATTTGCAAGTTTATTTATAATCGAATTAATAATATTTTATGAAACATGATTATAAGTAAACCCCGTGCATTGCCAGATTTTACAATACTAACATGTGGCATCAAATTTAAGTAGTTATTATCAATTTATTTATATACTGTATGTTGATACGTTTTATTTAAAGTACGAAAATACCCTTCTGATCTGTTCCTAAACCCCCAAATTTCAAACTTGAGTGAGTGAAGTTTGGAGGAGGGAAAAAACTGGAGTTTCAGAAAACCACTTTCAAATTGCTCCTCTCTCTCTCTAAAAAATCTGGAAATCCAGTCTCCGGCTGCAACCTAAAATGGCGGAAGCCTTAAGCCCAATTTCGAAGCAAAGAGCTCCATTTTCCCCGATAAAGAGCCCGTTCGCGATCGGCTCAAACGACGACAAACTCGAACGGGCCCAGGCACGCGCGGCACGCGCCGCCGCCATCCGCCGGAAACCAACCGTCGTTTCCACCTCCCTCACGCCTGAAACCGACTCATGTCTTGGAAAAAAACAGATCCTCGACCTGTTCCACAACTGCATCAAGCTCGCCAGTGAAAATGTCCGCTCTTTGTATTTTGAATTATGATCTTTTTTTTTCCTGATTTTTTGCAATTATAATTTATACGTTTCTGGCGTGCAGAAAATTAATCAGAAAAACACGTGGGAGCTGAATTTGATTGATCATCTCTGCGAGATTATTAAGGTCGAAGAAGAAGATGATACTGAAACCAATTTCCAAAAGGTATATTCTATCCTTGATTTTTTTCAGTTATCAGTAAAATGATAATCTTTTATACATTACCTGATTGATCGAGTGCAAATGAATGTTGTTCGCTGTATTAGAAGACTGCAAATATGTTGCAATTGCAAGGGCTTTATAAGCTGTCTATACGTTGCTATATTTTGATAGTGCATTGGATTTGGGGCAACTCAATACACGCAATGAAATAGTTTTTGAAAGTTCTAAGTGCTGGAATTTTATTTAACCAGGTGTTCTGGATTATAACCTGAGCTTATTAACTTTGGAATAAGAGAAACATTATTGCTGCACCATATCTGCAATTTACATTCATGATTGTGGGGATAGAGCTTTGCAATTTATGTATCATTGCGTATGTCATGCATATAACGTAGTAGTAGCCTTAGAGTGAAAAAAGTTTATGTTTGTTGATTTTGAACATTCCTCATTCATACTAATTAGAAAGCAAAAACTACTTAACTTTCTGAATGTGTGAATTCTGCCTTTGGGTTCTTCTTTCTAATAGTATAAGCACTGCTGTAAATTTACCTGTGATAACCTTACTGTAGGCAAGTTGTACCCTTGAAGCTGGGGTCAAAATTTATTCCATGAGAGTGGATTCTGTACATTCTGAGGCATATAAAGTTCTTGGAGGAATTAATCGGGTCGGGCAAGAAGATGAAAAAGGTCAGGCTTCACATAAGTTCATCCAGATTTGATGGTTTAATTGGTTGAGGAATAAGCATGCTTACTAGCACAATTTTTATCAATATTTTCTTTTTCTCCCTTTTTTTTGCTGTTCTTTAGAATCCTTGCATATTTGCTATGACAGGAAATATTTTGTTGGGCTGATTGCATCATTACTGATTCAATAGTTTGTGAGTTTGGCAGCTTGCATCTGGAAGTACCTGCTTTCTATGATTCAACTGTGTAGTGTCAAATGTTTGTGAGCTTGCATCTTGAAGTAACTGCTTTCTCCTTTCTGTTATTCAACTGTTTTTGGCAGTAATGTTGTGCGTGTCTTGTTTGGATCTTCTTGAATTATCATGTTTTCCATGCATAAGGAGGAAATCAGTTCTTTAGAGTTTAGACTAATCTATGAGCCAACAAAATCTTACATGCTTGTTCCTTTCTGGATATTCTTCCATTTAATCGCCTAGTTATTCTCCCAACTTAGTCTCATGCCTAGAATGAACGATTTTAATTGAACTGGATTGTAAAATGTGGGATGTTACATACTGTTTTGCTTCTGCTTTTCGGTATTCCTAAAATGCATGCAACAGATCATGCTGCGGAGGATGGCAATGTCAGTTCTGAACAAGGGGAAAATGATGAAAAGAAAGAGCAGGGGAGAAAGGTTGTATTTTATACTCATGAGAAGAGTGTCATCTTTCCCCTTTCACACCTATTTATAATTTATTCCAAGTAATTTTGAAGGTTTTAATAAACAAAAGCATTTCCATACATATACATCTACTGCATCACAAGTAAAAATTTGTTAACTTCAAAAATCATTACGTAGGGGTAAATTAAGAAAAGGGAATTTAATGTACCATTGACAAGAAATGTATTATAATTAGGGATATACAAGTAAGGAGTATGGAGTATTTAGCAGTTGATCCGAAACGCTGTAAATCGAGTAACATGTGCATTTGATTATTTACCTATGCAGCTGTCACCTCTATCAACACTGGAGTCATCTTTTGGCGCCATAAATGTAAAGAAATTTGATGGTAAGTTGTATGTAGAGGTTTATAACATTATAATATTGGTCGTAATATCTGGATAATCACTATTTTTCTCTCTACTCATACATATAGTAGCATTCTGTCTGAACGGTACAGAATGTGTAATTGGTACCGGTAGTCCACCTGTATTCTTGACTTTTTTTTTTCTTGTTTTAGTTGCATTTGTGGTAGATCCTCTCTACCATCAGATGTCAGCACAGTTTGATGAAGGTGGAGCGAAGGGTCTGTTGCTGAATAATCTTGGAGTTTATGGTAACTGCCAGGTCCTATTTGATTCTTCAGAAGTACCTGGAAAGTGTTCATCTGCTGTGGCGCAAGATGAGGGTGCTCAGACAATTGATCTGTCTTTTGCTAGTGGTAGGTAATGCTGCAGTCTGGATTTCTTGCAAGGATTTATACCTTTTTAGTTTCTTTGAATAAACATGGTTGGTTAATCTTTCAACTTGATGTTTGTTGAGTATGTTACTTTAATTTTGTTCAGAGTGTATTGAGCGGATGGTGTCGGATATGCTTAACAGTTCTGAAATATCTCCCAGCCTTAAGGCTATAGTAAATCAATTGGACACAAATGACCGAAGACAATCTGAGTCATTTTCTTTCGGGCAAGTTAATGGAAGTCCTAACGGGGATGATGATGTATCTGCTGACACATTTGAGGACCATGGAGCTTGGGACTTTGATCATGATGACCAAGCAAGTGTGGTGGATGAGGCTACTCATAATCAGGATACTATGTTCGCAAGCCAGCATGAAGTTCCTTATATGGTAGATTTTTCATTGCTTCAAGTTCAACCTCCTACCTGACTGTTGCAAGTTTAAACCTGTCAGATTGAAAAATATGCGACTGTCATAGCTCATAACTTCTCGTTAACTTTTTCAGGGTGATGAGCAGTCTAATGTTTATGACCCTGATGAGGATGATGGATCTGAGGAAGTTGATAGCTATCTGTTCTTAAGTTTGGGATTTTCATCCAAGCAAAATGCTTGGGCAGGTCCCAACCACTGGAAATTCCGTAAAACGAAAGGTCAAATATGATAATAGGCTTCACCATGCACTCTTGCTGGGTTTCTTTTTTCTGTTCTCTTTTCCTTTTCTAAATTAAAGGCATATTTCCTTTGCAGATCCTGAAGTTCCAGCTGAGGAAAATGGATCACCAAAGTCCAAGAAATCAAAAAACAAGAAAGCAGATTTGGATATTGATTTTTTAAATACTATCGACTCTGATATCTTTGCTCCTCCAAAAAATCCCAAGTCCCTATTACTTCCAGCAAGTAGATCACCTTGCAACACCAGACTTCCTGAAGATTGTCACTACCAGCCAGAGGATCTTGTGAAGCTGTTTTTGTTACCTCATGTTTTGGTAAACTTGAAACCTCTCATACGGCACACCTACCTGTTCCGTTAGTGGGAAAGACACAATAATTACCTTAAAACAAATTATCCATCTTGCCATCTTGCGTTACTAACATGTCTGCTTGGTTAGTTGGTTTATAAAGTTAAGAGGTCAGATAGTTAATATTGCTTTTTTTTTTTTTTTTTTTTTTCCTGCAGTGCCTCGGAAATACTAGAAGGAAAAAAACTGGTAAAGTTTACTCTTATGCTTTGTATCCTCACCCTTGTTATATGTCTGCTTGGTTTATAAAAGTCCTAGTTTACTTTTTTGTGATAAGGATACAAAAGTATTGTAATAGAACGAGCCACATCATTGGACTATGTTTACCTTTGATGATCTTAAGTATGATAAAACTAGTTCAAACAAAAAGCCTGTGGATGACGTCTATCATATATCCACTTGGTGGGACATAAGTTATGCGAAAAACCCCATAAACTCAAAGTTATATAGAACCATGTATTCAGGCTAGTCGAAGAAAGTAAACATTGGAATGTGATTGGCTAATTTCATCAATGCAGCAATGTGAAGCCAAGTGAATGAGGTCAAAATATTTACTTATGCATAAATATAATGACTATTTAAATCCTATTAAAGGAAGCACTTCTGCTAGATATGAAGCTTTGTAGTATTATTTTATGTAGAACTAGATATAGTGATTAATCAGTTTGGGTTTGATGATATTGTCGAAATGTCCATGTGTTATCCTCAACCTTTGTGCACTTGCTAATTTGTCTCATCCTCTCCCTATGTTTGTAGACTGTACATAAACTAATGATGTTTTTTATTTATTTTGTAGTAAGAAAGTGGCATATTGTACTAAAAAAATTGACATAAGTGTGTATACCAACATAATGAATCAACCATACAAATTTTCTCTGCTTGTTCATTTCTCTCATACATGCTGAGGTAGTGAGATACTAATTATTGTGGTTAGATGATGAAAACCAACAAAGAGATGGATTTGAAGCAACAGCATCCTGGGATGATGGAGATGATTTTGGTGGCGCTTTTGATGATGGACATGCTTATAGCGATGTTGAGGACCCAATTACACTTGTTTCTCAACCTCGACAGGTTTGTTGGTCTATCATCATGTCGTAGTCATATGGTGTTACCTAGTAGTTAACATGCATATTTTTTCTCTTCTGAGTTAGCTCTCTCTCTCTCTCTCTCTCTCTCTCTCTCTCACACACACACACACACATATTCTTGATTGTACACAGGTAAGCAAGATCGAGGTCCAGTATGATAAGACATCAAAACAAGTTGATGTTCATGTACTAAAGGAAACACTATGGGGCCATATACAACAATTGAATGAAAACTTGATAGAGGTATCTTTTTAGACTCTATTAGTTTGTTTATGCTTTATTATTACAACACAGTTGTAGTAACACAAACTTCTATGACAAACGTATTTTTTCAGAAAGAGATGCCCGAAGAGTCTATATCCTTCAAGCAAGTCTTGGCTAATTTTCCAGATAACTGCAGAGCAGCAGCATCTCTTGATGACATCTCTACACACCTGTGCTTCATATGCCTTTTACATCTAGCAAATGAGCACGGGTTACAGATCCTTGGCTGTCCCACCTTGGACGACCTGAGAATACGCCTCAAACCTCAAAGTGATGCGATTTGAGGTACTGCTTTGAAGCTCCACCTAATTAATGTTGTTGCAATGTGCATCTTATGTAGAGTTCTTGTCGTAGGATATCGGTGTAATTTCAGAGACTAGACGTATTGATAACTTTGATGTTGTAGTAGTCTCCATTGAAGATGAAAAACTTGAATAGAAGCAAGAGTATTTGCCTCTGACGTTATTGTTTTGTTTGGCTGCTGTTGTGTTACCGCAGAACAATTTCTCTTTTCCTTTTCCTTTCTTTTCCTGTAAGTAAATTTGTAAGCATTTTAGCATGAATTTTGCTTTACCTTTGCTGCAAAAGCAAGAATTAAGTCATGGATGTGAATGCTATGTTTCAAATTTCAAATAAATTTGCAATCTTGTTGAAGAAAATGTAATGTAGGGCATTATACAAAATAACGCATAATATTTAGTAATCCAGATTATCAACTATTTACACTAATTTCACACTTTACATTTTTTTTTTTTTTTTTTTTTTATGAGAAGAGAATGATGTTTAGGTTATTAGTAATAAGGTTGAATTACAAAAATATCCTGATTTTACTCCACGTCGACAAGCTTGGATTGATTCTAGTGATTTTGTCAATTATTTTTGTATAGATTATTTTGATGCATTTAAAGCCGAAGCGTCATATATACTAGTATAAGTTTGGAAAGCTTTTTGTTAACGCAATGCTACTAGATTCCCTAATTAATGCGATATTATTGAAATAAAATATTTTTGTATAATAATAACCGTAAATCTAAAATCGGCTTCGGTGTGATCCTGTTCGCACACAGGAAAGGAGTATGTTTCCTTGTGAGGACTAAAGTATTATTATTATTAAGGTAATTGAAAATTAGTAATGATTTGATCCTTTCACAACCCTACTACTAGTACTTATAAGTTATAAGATGACATTGAATCAAATCCTATTGCAACTACAATGAATGAATGCCCTAAATTTCCCAAGCAGCAAGTTTCCCATGGTCCTTGAAAAAACATAATAGTAGTCGTCTCGCTATATATTTCCCTTCCAATTCCAAATATGTGTGTAACCCACTAACCCTATCTCAGATTGATTGATTGATTACCAATCATCATCATCTCTTTCTGTTGCAATGGATCCACTTTTCCCTGTGGCCCTGCAATACATTCGTGAAGTTCAGTCCCAGATCTCCGGCGATGGCCGCCGCACCTACGACCAATTCCGCCAAACCCTCATACAATACAGCCACAGAGTCATCGATTCTTCCACTGCCATCTCCACTGTCCAAAAACTCTTCCACGACAATCAAACCCTTCTCGATTCTTTCAAACCTTTCGTCCCCAGCCAAAGCCACCGCGCCGCCGCCCCTCCGGCGGAAAACCCCAAGCTGAGGTGCTGCCTTGATTTCCTCAACCGGGTCAGGGCACGCTTCCACGGCGGCCGAGCCTACGCCAAGTTCCTCGATTGCATGCATGCCTACGCACGTGCGGAGATGAGCGCGTGCGACGTCCGTGATAAGGCTCTCCGATTGTTGGGACAAAACCATGATCTCTTGGATGAATTCATGGGTTTCCTGCCCGAATCTTGCGTCGATCGCGATTTCGAGGTGCGGCAGCGGGGGATGAAGAGGAGGAGGGGTTCGGATTCCAGCAGCCATGACGATGAAGAAACCGCCGCCGATCGCGATTTCAAGGTGCGGCAGCGGGGCAGCCCTGACGATGCGCCGCGGCGTACGGTGCGGCGGCGGCTCGATAGATTCGGGAGGGAGGAAGAGGCGGCGGCGAGAAGAGCGACCGATAGAGATAATGAGATGGAGGATTCACTGTGTGAGATTGATGTCAAAATTGGGAATTTGAAAGCTTGTATAAACAGCGCCGAGGAACTCCACCGCGCCCTCTCCGCCATCCCCCTCAATCCGGCCGACCTCCGCCTCCACAGGCATTTTACGCCGCTCAACTTGGCCTGCATCAGAAGTTTGGACACGAAGCCGTTTCTGAAAGTTGCTGATGAGGATCTGGGGAGTAAGCTGAAGGAGGTTTTGAACAAGAAGCAGGAGGGGTTAGAGAGAGAGAGAGTGAAGATCGTGCAAAAATGGAACAGAATTCGCCAAACTCAATGATCTAGCTAGGTAGAATATTGGATTTTCAGATTACGTACTAGGTCGATTTCCCCATTACAGATTATCGATCTAGTTCTTCTTGCTGTGTTAAATTACTTTATCTGTCTACTAAGTTTCTATTCATTATATATTTATACTCCACTTTCAATCAAATCTAATGTATAGTAATTTGGTTTAGATTTTCATTCTTTTTATTTCTTCTTATCAATTGTGTTGCCAAGAATAACTTTCTCATTTTTTTTTTTTTTTGTTACGACTGTTTTCTAAATTTCAACTTCGATTTTTCGAGAAAACAATCCTCTCGTACAATTCAATTTTTGGTGATGAAATCTTTTGCACATGCCACTCGCACAAAATACCAATAATTCACAGACTGTAGCTGCACATTGTATTTCACAAACATGACAAAAACTCTCGTGTAACCGCCGCATACTATACAACCGAGCGCTTGGCCCTTGTCTTTTTTTTTTTTTTTTTTCAGAGTTCTTTTTTTTATTTCCAGATTTTTTTTACCTCTTCTTTTTTGTTTGCTTCTTTTTCTTTAGTTAAGAGATCGAGCGAGGGAAGCCGAACGCCTCAGGCCAAATTGTTGCTACTACGATTATCTTTAGATTAGCAATCGGAGCGAAGAGGGAGCCGTAAAATCGGAGCAGAAGGCATAGCCGGAAAAAAAAATCTGAAAATTAAATATATATATATATATATATGATTGGTTCACGTACAAAGCACATTTCCCGTAAAAAATAAAAACAATGCATTTTATACATTAAAATAATGCATTTTGGATATTATTACAATGCATCCTCATAATAATACATTTTTGGATTACTACAATGCATTGTTACGATAATGCATTCCGTGCTCAGTTATAATGCATCGATCAATCTCAACCATAGATCTACAAAGATCAATGATCCAAATCACTTCTGTAGGCACTACCATCAATTTGCCTTTATTAACATTATTTTATTAATTTTTGATATTGTATTTTAATCTAATACTTTAAAAAAGTAATTAAAATCATTAAATAAAAAAATTACATAAAAATCAATGCTTGAACGGTGCCCACGGGAGGTGAGTAGCATATCAACTCTCTCTCTCTATATATATATATAGAGGGTGGATCAAATAAGAACACATTCTTATATAAGAAATAAGAAAAAATCTATACCATCTATTTTCATTAATCAATGGCTAAGAATCTTTGACGTTTTTTTCTAATTAATAAGTAAGGTTATTGACGATGAAGGTCACAATAGTAATTTTTTATTTCCTGTAACCGTACTTGACATAAGTTATGGGATTACAAATATTTTATTTTTTGATATTTTTAATTAAGATTCCTTTCACGCACCCTTAATTCAAGCGTTTTTATTCAGAAACATTTGACGTAGGACTATTGTTATTTTCAAACTTCTTTGATTGTATTTTTGTTCAAGATGGTTGAATTTATGTTAGATTTTATTTTTTATAATTCACAAATAGATGCATTAATACACTGAATGTCAGTGTACACAAAATATTTTACGATGTACCTACATATATATGTTGCTAATATTTTTACACTATCAAACTACACTAATTCCAACAGATGGATGTTTTAACAAGTAAAAGCTATATGACAATAATTTTGATTGTAACCAACATAATCAATATTAATTAAATATGAGTTTCGCGTACATATAATTTGAGATGCACAAATATTAATTTATAAATGCACAAACATTATTTCTTAATGCAATTTTGATTAACACATTGTGATGGTCCCGAAACGAGTTACTGGTGTATGGGGGGGGGAATACACCAATTAGGATTTTTCAGCTTTCGAAAAACTTAACACTTGAAAACAACTTCAACTGAGTAAAAGGACTCAGGTGGGATCTCACAGCTGAGTAAGCAAACTCAGCTGGAAGAGCGGTGCTGTGCGGAATGTGGTGGAAAATAAACTCGTTAAAAACAACTCACGCAAATCAGCTCGGTTGGTCAAGAACCAAAACAGCTCGGTTGAAAAAGTGCAAAAGAGGTTTGAATGCTGGTTAGTCCGGTCAGTTAGAAATGCAATATGGACTAAAAAAAATAAACACGACACACAAGATTTACGTGGTTCGGAGATAACTCCTACGTCCACGGGGAGATGTGAGTCCACACACCTCAGTCCAAGTTCTTCTGGACAGAACCACTCAGCTTACGCGGGCTGAGTAACCGTTACAGTTTAGTTTCCGGGCACTAAACAGCCTAAGTCAAGTTTACGGGTACTTGATGACCTGACTACTCAATTACAGGAAGAGTAAGGTCCTAGCACACTTTTTAGGGTGTGAGAAAGGGTAGGATATCCAACTACAGCTCGATCAAGAATGAGAGCTGGATCTAAGGCTTGAACGAATAAACACTCAACCTAAGATCAAAAACAGTTTCGAATTCTAGGAACCCTCAGCTACTGATGTTCTCTCAAATTGGAACTCTCAGCTGCTGATGCTCTTAGATGATGATTTTGCAGATTTGCTTTGATTTCTCTCGAGAAAGCTTTTGAATTTTTAGTCGTCTATGTGTCTATCTGCATCCCCTTACCTCTCGAATGAGATGATGTCTCTATTTATAGGCGGAGAGAATCAACTAGCCGTTGGAGGAGCAGTTGATCTCTGATCGGTTGAAAGCGATGGCTTGTCTCTCATCTCTGCAGACTTTCCCGATATGGCATCTGTGCTCTTCTGCTTTCCATCTGAGACAGCCTTGTGTTGGGCCAGATGGGGTAATGACTGAACGGTCAAACCCTCATGTGACTTCCTTTTGAAATTCAAATCTTTGACATTCAACTTCGGTTTGTCGGTTGAAAGTCTTGACCTTCATCTGAGTGATCTTCAGCTGATGTTCCGATCTGTCGAGTTCTCAGCTGACTTTGAACTTCAAAACAGTTGAACTCCTTGTTCAGATTCTATAACTGAGGTTCTGAAACTGAACCCTCAGTTGTCTTCCTCTTCTTTACTCAGTTGGGTTTGAACCCTCAGATGATTTCTTTTTCATCTGATGTTCTCTTCCTTTCAACTGTTTCTCATTTGATGAACGCTCAGTTGGTTTCCTTCAACTGATGTTCTGAAGACTTCCCCTTGTTTACATCTGAACAAATGAACTCTCATTTGTCTTTCTTCACAACTGATGTTCTGTCTGAGTGACGCCTTGTTGCCATCTTCAGCTGGAGACCTGTAAAGATAAAAACTTAACTTTGCTCAAACAGCGAGCCTAAATTCTAACATTAGGTACTGGCAACATCTACTCGGTTGGGGTCAGCCGGTTTTGGAATTCATCAAAACTTATACTAATAAATTTCCCAACAATTTCTCCCTTTTTGATGATGCCAAAACCACTTACAACTTGAAACCACTACTGATCTAAACCTCACTAACTTATCTAAAATCTCAGTTAAAATTCTAGACAGTGTATAAGATAAAACATCAAAGGGTTAGCACAGTTATAACATGAAATTGAAAGACTTTGTGATTCAGAGCTTGGACAATGAGGAATTGTTCATCAAGGTGAATCGTATTATATACTTTGAAGTTTTTGTTACAACTGAAGGTTACAAAGTTAAGCGCAAATCATAGAAAGATACAACAGTTGCTTCAAAAACTACAACATCCAAAAACATTATCAGCTCAGAAACTTTGACAGCTCAGAAATACTGTTGACCGTACTTGTTGAAGATACGGTTGAAGATCTCCTTCTTCACTTCCGACTCAATCCCAGTGTTGACGCCGTGTTCCTTGCATACTTGCCTCGCCTCAGCTAAGATCGTATTTCTATTTGGCGTGCTTGTGCCTTTGATCATCGGAGGGCGGTATATGCACTTCTTTGGAACTGGAACAGTGTTGGGATCAAGCTGAGCATTCAGCATAGCTCGCTTGAACTGACTAAACATTCTAGGGTCTCCAGAGCTGAGTTCCCACAGGGCTTCCTTGAAGGCTAGCCTTGGGTCTTCAGTCGAGTAGACTTTCCTGTAATAGAAGTCATTGACGAACTCATGTTTGAACTGTTCCCAGTCATCGTTCCACTCCGCATTCATCCACTTGTCAACATGTGGGTATCGAGACGGGAGCGGAGCGTTCTTCTGCAGCTGATGCGTCGACTTTCTAGCCTCAGCCTTCATCTGGTGCTTGTTGATTCTTCGCACACTCCGGCTGGCTTTGTTTCTGTCGACGTTCTTCTCCACCTTGGCGAGCTCCTTCTCGAACTTGGCCACCTTCTTGGCCTGATCGGCAGCGAACTTTTTGATCCAAGAGGGATTCAGGTACTTCTCCTTAGGCACCTCCATAGCTTTGGCAGCTTCGATACAGTCTTCAACGGATATCCCGTCAAGTTCTGCATCGAGCTCGGCTGTGAGCTCGACTACGAGGTCGTGGGAGACTTCCAGTTCAGGCTGCGACCCTTCAGCTTCAGCTGGCACTCCTTCTCCTTGCTGGAGAACAGCTTTCCCTTGTCCATCCCCAGCTGCCGGCTCCTTGTCTTCCCCAACTGCTGGCTCCTTGTCTTCCCCCTTTTTGGCATCATCCAAAAGGGTGGCAACAGTGCCATCCAGAGAGGTCAACTTGGCTTCAGCTTGTTGAATGCGGGAAAACAGCTCTTCAACAGCGTCCTTCTCTTCCACCTTCTTTGCCAACTCCAAGTCTTGGCGCTCCTGCTCAGCTCGCTGCACAGCTGCAAAGGTCGCAGAGACCTCTTTGTGAAGGGAGACGAACTCAGCTCGGAAAGAGGCGAACTGAGCCATCCACTCCTGGTCCTGAGTCTGCTGGGACTTTGCGAGGTCAGATTTAGCAACGGTCTTGAACACGTTGAAATCCGAGCTGAGGCTCTGAACGGTCTTCCTTAGAGCCGAGACCTCCGAGCTGGAAGAAGTGGAGAGATCTTCGAGCTTGTGCTGCAGAGAAGAGGAGAGGTGATCTAGCTGATTCTTCAGGCTGGCATTTTCTGCCATCAGCTGCTGCATCCTGTCAGCTTCTTCCTCCTTGCTCAGCTGGATTTTGGACAGCATCTCCGTCCTGAGCTGGTTGACCCTCTCCGAGATCAGCTCGCAGATAACGTCGGTTGAGAGAGCTGGCTGATCGGAGGGTCCGGGCAGGAGCGGTGGTTGTGGCTGGGCAGCAGACTCCAGGACAACCATGGCAGATCGGCTGGCGAGGTAGGCCTTGAGCTTGTCTTCTTCTCTCTTGGCCGCCTCATCAGCTGCGTCGACGTCGTCCATGCAGGAGGCATTTTTGGCGAGCATGTCATCAAGAAAGTGAACAGCTTCAGGGTTGTTGCACAGCTCCCTGGTGTCTGTCCCTTCTTGGATGCTTTTGTCCAGACGTCGTCGGAGCACAGCCACCTTTTGGTTGTAGGCCACCTCCAGGCTCTGGTAGTCGAAGTACTCCCTCAGGTTGGACTCTTCGACCTTTAACTTGTCCCAGCCATGGATCCTGAGGGTCTCCTCCTTCACGTACCAGTAGCTGAATATGACACTGAATTGGTATAGAAGCTCCGTCCCGAGAAGAGAGAAAATAGGCATCGATGTTGCCTCGGGGAACATACCAATCAGCTTGCGGAAGCAGTAGCTGAGTCTTCCTTCATATTCAGCCAGGATCGCCTGACGGTTAGCTTCTTCATCGATCTGAGGGGGGTCGATATCGAAGGTTAAGGGTTCGATGGTTTCATCAACGTTGGCCGAAGAAGTGGTCACAACGTTGGCATCGAGCGAGAGGCTCAGAATATCTGACTGGGGACCAGTTGAGAGAACCTGATCCTCTTTGGATGGAGAGTTGGCTGGCTGGAGGATTTCTTCAGTCACAGGTGGGTTAACCTGGCTGGCATCAGCTCTAGACCGACTGTCGTGGGACTCCTCAGATGAAGAAGAGTCATCTGAGGAGGAGCTGGCATCCACCACTTGGATCTCCACGTCTCCACCTGCCTCCTCAACCACGTCCTCCTGGCGAGGTTGAAGAATAAACCCAGCTGGGTCAACCGATTGACTGGATTCGGTTGACTCCTTCTCCTCAGCCGGCTTGACCACCACTGGACTTGTTGTGGATGGTTTAGCCGCTGGCTGGATGATTCTTATCCTTGGCCTCTTCTGCAGAGGTTCCTCCTCTTCTTCCTCTTCGTCTTCTTTCTCCTCAGCTACCTCTTCCAGCTGGCGCTTCGCCGGCTTGGTCCTCGAAGGGCGACGAGCAGCTGCCTCCACAGCTGGCTTGGGGACACCCTTGGGGGTGTAGACAGCTTCTACAACATCCCTGGCCTTCTTGGCTGAGGGGAACAGTGACAGCTTGCTGACTGGAGTGTCCTCACTCCCTTCCCATGTTAGCGGCAGACCCTTTGTAGCTTGGAGGATGAGGGCTGATATCTTTGTCCCGAAATTGAGAGTCCCCTTGACACTCAACAGAACATCCCCGGACTCAGCTGTCGTCTCGGATATCTTCTGCTTCTCCGACACCAGCTGGCTCTCTATATATCCCAACCAGTCGACCTGGTGCATCTCTTCCAGGGCCTTCTGCTGTTTGAGCTTAGGACGGCTGATGTCCCCGAAGGCTCCACCATATGCGAAGATGCATTTGGAGATTACATCGAAAAGAAGTCGGTGCTCCGGCTTCAGCTTTGTCCTTTGCATGCTCCCCTTCAATGGTTCGGGAACAAGAAGAATGGTTTGAAGGAAGGCATCAGCTTCCTTGTCAGAAAAGTTCCCCACCACATCTGTGGCTTCACGGTTTCTGGGAATGAGCTTCTCCAGCTCCTTCGACACCTTTATCTCCACAACGGAG
This sequence comes from Schizonepeta tenuifolia, assembly GCA_029490685.1. Taxonomy (NCBI): domain Eukaryota; kingdom Viridiplantae; phylum Streptophyta; class Magnoliopsida; order Lamiales; family Lamiaceae; genus Schizonepeta; species Schizonepeta tenuifolia. Next base: position 133,001,714 of record CM055955.1, read on the forward strand.
TCTTCTACTGTTCGGGAGGTTCTGTGGCGTTGCTTGCACGGGATGATCGTGACAAGCCCGTCATTTGCAACTCATTGCAGACTACGGTAGAAATGTACGATCTGCTTCCTGAGCAACAAGGCCGGAGAGAGGGTGGCCCAATCAAGCAGATGGTGATCGGAGAGGATGGCGGTGATTGGAGCGAGCTCTGGCGAGGAGAGAGCCGCTCTGGATAATATCTGTTCGAAATGAATCTTCGACATCACCATGTCGAACGATTCCTGGAACGTTGCAGGCTCTGAGGAAACCATCTTTTTAGAAGCTTTTGACTTGGGCGCCATCTCGAGGAGATATATATGCAAAGAAAGAGTGAAAGACTTTACTGGAAATGGCGAAGCAAGATTTGAGAAGATGATGAATAGTGAGTAAAGATATGCACGAAGAGAGAAAGTAAGGATCACTTCCTGATTTGCCGTATTATATAATCTTTGACTCGGATAAAATCAACGGCTGGGGTTAAATCGCGCGAATCTATTAACGGCTGTGATTTCGCGACTGTTGAGAAATTTTGACTGATATACCACGCGCGCGAGTGAGAAGGTGAATAGTTTGAGGTGTCAGCCCAGTCGCACTATAAAGTAAGGCTATAGGTGTTCAGCCAGACTTTACATTAAATGCGATATGATGGCTTGTTTAGTCTAGCTGACATGTTCAGGAATGTTTGAATTTATTTCAAAAATTCTCATTTAATATCATAACACCTTCAGTCATAAATGATACCTGCCAGCTGATGTCTGAATCAGCTGTGTTCATTTGTTGAATTCCTCAGTTGCCGCATACCATCAGTTGACTCGAGTTCGTCTGTTCAGCTGACGTCTGTTCCATTATTGCAGCATACCATTAGCTGACTCAAGTTCATCTCCTCAGCTGAAGTTTGATGTCCTCAGTTGGCAATTCGTATCTGAACTTCCCCCTTCATCTGAGCTTCCTCCTTAAGTCGATATCCGATTCTTCAGCTCGGATGATTCTTCTGCTTGGATGAGTTTTTAGCTCGGATCCAAAAGTCCTAGAAGATCACACAGCATCTTGAACCGGGCTTCAGGAAGAGGTTTGGTGAGGATGTCAGCTCTCTGAATCTCAGTTGGGATCTTCTTCATGGACACATCCTTCTTCTCAATATGATCTCGGATGAAGTGATGACGAATATCGATATGCTTAGTCCGAGAGTGATGAACAGGGTTTAGAGAGATAGCTATGGCACTCGAGCTATCACAATGTATGGGAACCTGTCCTGTTGAGACTTCATAATCTTTCAGCTGCTGCTTCAGCCACAATACTTGCATGCAACAGCTTCCGGCGGCCATGTACTCTGACTCGGTTGTCGAAGTAGCAACACACGTTTGTTTCTTGGAGAACCATGAGACCAGCTTGCTTCCCATGAACTGACAGTGTCCAGAAGTAGACTTTCTGTCCAACCGATCTCCTGCTAGGTCGGCATCTGAGTATCCAGTCAGCTGGATATTGTCATCAGTTGGGTACCACAATCCAACATTGACAGTTCCCTTCAGATACTTAATGATGTTCTTTGCTGCCAACATGTGTGCTTCTCTTGGTTGGACTTGAAAACGAGCACACACTCCAACTGCGTATGAAATGTCTGGTCGGCTGGCAGTTAGGTAGAGCAGCGAACCGATGATCCCTCTATACTGGCTGGCATCAATGAGCTTTCCCTCAGCTCCTGGTTCGATCTTCCAGTTCGTGTTCATAGGGATCTTGGTTGTCTTACTTGTCTGCAATCCGAATTTGGTGATGAGCTCCCTTGTATATTTGGACTGGTTGATGAAGATCCCTTCAGGTGACTGCTTCACTTGTAAACCAAGGAAATAATTCATCTCGCCCATCATTGACATCTCGAACTTTTCCTTCATAAGATTGGAGAATTTCTTGCACAGCTCCTCCGACTTGGACCCGAAAATGATGTCATCGACATAAATTTGCACGACAAGTATATCTTCTCCAACTTTGATGGTGAACAGAGTTTTATCAACTGAACCTCGTTTGAACCCCGAGTCCAGAAGAAATCCACAAAGAGTGTCATACCATGCTCTTGGTGCTTGCTTTAGACCATAGATAGCTTTCTTCAGCTTGTACACTCTTCCATCTCCAGTCTCAAAACCAGGAGGCTGTTCAACATATACATCTTCTTTTATATCTCCATTGAGGAATGCACACTTCACATCCATCTGATATACTTTGAACTTGTGATGTGCGGCATAAGCTAGAAAGATCCGGATGGCTTCAAGCCTTGCAACTGGTGCAAAGGAATCTTCAAAGTCAATTCCTTCTTGTTGGCAGTATCCTTGAGCTACCAACCTTGCTTTATTCCTCACAATGAATCCAATGGCGTCTCTCTTGTTTTTGAAAATCCACTTTAGTCCAATCACCTTGACACCATTTGGTCTTTCTACCAACTCCCATACACAGTTGCGTAGAAACTCATTCAATTCTTCTTGCATGGCTGTTGTCCAGTGGACACAATTGAGAGCTTCCCCAACATTCTTCGGTTCTGGAACATCAGCTACATAGCAAGAAATCATGGCAATATCTCCAGCTTGCTCGAACTCCTCTAGAACTGCCAATTCCTCAGCATATTGGGCATAAGTGTTGGATTCTTCCTCGGTTGATTCTGGATTTGCAACTCTGCTCCGTGTGCGCACACCCTCGGTTGGATCTCCGATGATGTCGTTGGTGGAATGAACTTCATACCATCTTCGGTTGCGTCTTCTTTCTTCTTCCAACAGTGGCTGTTCAGACATCTGAGTTGGAGTCTTCAGAGCTGGTGAATGATCAGCTGTTGAGTCTGGATCCTCAACATTTACAATAGATTGAACTGAGCTCGGTTGGGCATCGGATGTTGATGCAGTTGGATGGACATCAGCTGAAGTTCCCCCTAGGGACGAGCTGAGGTCTTCGCATTCATCTTCAGAGGAGTATGGGTCCTCATCCTCAGTTGCCCATACCAGTGGTTCAGCTCGGTTCTTTTCCCGAAGAGCTTGCGATCTGGTGAGAACTGGTAGAATAGCTGGATCCGCGTGTTGTTCCTTTACCTGTTCCCTGCACTCAAAGGTAGATTCATGAAAACTAACATGAGGTGTTATTTCCACAATACGAGTGCTGTTGTTGAAAACTCTATATGCCTTGATCCGAGCTGCATATCTAAGAAATATGCCCTTTGAAGCTTTGGCATCAAAAGTTTTCAACTGAATCTTCCCATTGTTGTGAATATAACACTTAGATCCAAAAACACGAAAATAAGAAATATCTGGCTTTCTGCGTCTCCACAGCTCGTAGGGCGTCTTTCCCAACCGCTTGGTGAGAAGAGATCGATTCTGTGTGTAGCATGCTGTGTTGATCGCTTCAGCCCAAAATCTCTTAGGTAGTGCTGAGCTTGCTAACATGGATGTGGCTGCATCCTTCAGAGTTCTATTTCTTCGCTCAGCTACGCCATTCTGTTGTGGAGTACGCGCAGCTGATGTTTGATGGGTTATGCCATTCTTTTCGCAATACTCAATGATGGTTTCATTTAGAAACTCCGTTCCACGATCTGATTGGATAGAAATGATCTTCATCTCTTGTTGATTCGATATCCGATCCATCAGCTTGGGCAGCTCATCTCCGGTTTCACTCTTGTGACGCATGAAAATGGTCCACGTGTACCTCGAGTAATCATCAGTTACAACCAATGTATATTCGTTGCCATTTATGCTTTTTGGTGTAACTGGCCCGAAGAGATCCATATGGATCAGCTGCAACACTCGGTCGGTTGAAGGAGTTGACTTCAACCGGAAGGAGGTTCTAGCGAGCTTTCCCAGCTGGCATGCACTGCACATGTGTGTTGTTGAAAACACTCGGTTAGGTATGCCTCTTGCATGTTCTTGTCTGACAAGTCGGTTCATCGTCTTGAAATTCAGATGGTTGAGCCTTTTGTGCCACAGCCAGCTCACATCCGAACTGCTCTTTGACAACAAGCAAGTGTCAGGGAGGCTGCTGTTCCAGTCAGCGTAGTATACATTCCCTGTTGGAGATCGATTTCCCAACAATATCACCTGCTTTGATCCGACATCTTTAACTCTGCAACCCTGTGCATCAAACTTGACAGAGAACCCATTATCACAGAATTGGCTGATGGAGAGCAGGTTATGCTTCAATCCATCAACAAAAGAAACATTAGAAATTGAAACATGATTGGTTTCAAGGGTACCATAACCTCTGGTATAACCTTTTGAGTTATCACCAAAAGTAACTGATGGACCTTCTTTCTCCACGAAACTTCCAAGCAAATCCTTCAGATTTGTCATGTGTTTCGAGCATCCACTATCCATCACCCACATTGTTGTAGACGCCTTCTTCTTCCTCAGCTGTTTCTCCTGTACCTGCAAGGAGAAACTCGCTTAGGTCCCCAATTTCAGTTGGGTCCTGGAGGGTTAGAACCAGTTCCCGCTGGAACCGTGCGTCGCTTTTCTCTGTACACTCGAATAGCCTTGTCATTCCAAATGATCTGCCCATTTTCATCAATTATAACAACACCCCGGTTATCCTTAGGCTTGTTGTTTGAAATGATGCTCTGTTTCTTGGGAGGAGTTGGATTTCTCCCATGTTGGGCTTTAGGAAGAGAGGCTTCCCCCCTGTTTTGATGGCAATTCTTATCCTGTTGAGTTTGTCTGTGAGGTTGGACGGCTTTGTGGAATCTTCTTGGCTGATTCTGATTCCATTGCCTTGGCTGTTGACGATGGCTGTTCATGCCCGGATGTTGATTCATGTTGTGGCATGAGTAACCATAGCTGTCGTAACTTTTCCACATAGGTTGACTCTGTTGGAACCTCTGATTGTTGTGGTGATGGAACCGTGGTTGATTATATCGGTTGAAGCTTGGTCGGTTCTGTTGGTTCCATCTCTGCTGTGGTTGGTTTGTTGGTCGGTTATCACGTCGGTTCTGAGCTTGGATATGTTGTCGATTTTGAGCTTGATTGTGACTCCGACGTCTCCGGTTCCTCCGTTGAGTCTTGGAACATTCCCCCTCGGTTGTAGACTCCAGGGACTGTTTCGTTGGTGCTCCATCTGCAGCTCCTTTGCCTTTCTCAGCCGTAGTTACCTTTATCGGTTGTGAGGGTGTTTGTTCAGTTGCATACTCAACTGTGTTAGGTTTGGCAACTATGACTTCCTCAGCCCTGGTGAAGGTAGCTGGTGGAATTCCAGTGTCCTTTGCCACGTCGTATCCGAGTCCAGACACATCATCCGTTTGCCGTCTGTATTTGATGAGATTCTCGATGATCTCGGATGACTGATATAGTTTTGTCAGGTTGTCCTTCTCAGTTTGAAGATCCTTGAGAAGAACAACTATATGTTCGGTCTGGTCGATCTGAGCCCCTTGCTTGTTCAACTGTTCGTTCTGTGCCTTGATCTGTTCCTTCAACTGTTCATCGGTTGAAGCCTCAGTTTGGTTGGCTGTACTCAGTTGACTTTTCAGCTGGTCAATTTCTTCAGCTTGTCTCTTGATCAGATCGTCCTTTTCGGTTAAGGAATCTTCAAGCTTGGCGAACTGGGCTTGAAGACTCTTAAACTCAACTGACTGCTGATGCAGTTCCTCACTGAGTTCTTGAAAATCATTCCAGGAGGGTTCCAACTCATCGTTCATAGATTCCTGCAAGTTAGAAGTATTGGAAGAATTTAAGCGAGCAGGATTAGATTGTACCTCAATATCATCTTGGTCGGTTCCAAGTGCCATGAGGCATTGATCCGGACTGATGACTTTGTTGGTAGAGGTCAGATCATCCTCATCTTCAGTGTCTGTGAAGATGTCCATATCGTCAGCTGCCTCTTCAGCTACCATGGCCTTATTCTTTGCAGTTTGCTTCGCCCTCAGTGCTTCTCTTTCCTTCTTTGAGAGGTCTGGGCAATCAGCTTTGAAGTGTCCTTCCTTGCCGCATTCGAAGCAACCATTGGTAACTGACTTAGAATTGTCTCGAGTTCGGTTTGATTTATAGAAAAGTTTATATTTGCCGAACCGAGTATCCATATCGGCTAACTTCTTTGACAACGCTGCAATGTTCTGTTGCAGTTCTTCTCTGCTCGGCTCCTTTGCAGTCGTGTCAGCCGACCTGGTTGGCCTTGACGATCTCGACTTTGAGTAGTCAGCTCGGAGGGCAACTGACTTTGATGCTGAGCCGACGTCCTCAATTCTATTTGTCTGACTTGAGGGCTGCGACCTCCTTCTGTTGACCTTATACTCATTTCCTTTCAAGATTGAGAACAATCTTTCAGTTCCCATTTCACCTAGGTCAGCTCGGCTCTCGTGGATATTTGTGAAAGTATCCCACTCAGCCGGTAGAGCTTGCAACACTTTGAGGTTTATCTCTCTTAGAGTGTATTTTCCTTTCCGGATGGATTGGATTCTTCTGATGATGTCCATAAACCGGAGCTCTAGCTGATCTATAGTCTCATCAGGTCGCAGACTGAAATTGTCAAAATCTTGACATGCATGCGAGAACTTGTTTTCCTTTGTCTCGTCGCATCCTTCACTTAGCGAGGCCAGGATGTCCCACATCTCTTTTGCGGTCTCACATTCCTCTATCCAGGGCAGATAATCTTGTCCAACCGTGGACATTATTGTGCTCTGAGCCCAGATATCCAGCTGACTCACCTTGGCCTCCTCCGGAGTGTAGTCCTCTGGTTGTTTCTCCACATACTCCACCACTGCATCTCCATCGTTGGGATTTGTGGGAGTGCGAAGTATTCTGTCTCGTATGACGATTGGTCCAGATGTGAGAACTTGTTGCATCCTATGATGCTTGGACAAAAGGATCTTCTTCATTCGAGTTCTCCATGATGTATAGTTGACAACAGAGAACATGATTGTGATCTTGTCCTTGACGTCCATCTGCACAAACAAAAACAGGACAACAAAAAAAATGCGAGCAAGAATGCGCTAGCGTGAAAAGATCTGTTCAGAGGACCACTGAAGAAAATTCTCGAATTCACACCTCGTGAAACAGAGTCAGCAGTCTTTTGAACCACTGCTCTGATACCACTTGATGGTCCCGAAACGAGTTACTGGTGTATGGGGGGGGGGGGGGGGGGAATACACCAATTAGGATTTTTCAGCTTTCGAAAAACTTAACACTTGAAAACAACTTCAACTGAGTAAAAGGACTCAGGTGGGATCTCACAGCTGAGTAAGCAAACTCAGCTGGAAGAGCGGTGCTGTGCGGAATGTGGTGGAAAATAAACTCGTTAAAAACAACTCACGCAAATCAGCTCGGTTGGTCAAGAACCAAAACAGCTCGGTTGAAAAAGTGCAAAAGAGGTTTGAATGCTGGTTAGTCCGGTCAGTTAGAAATGCAATATGGACTAAAAAAAATAAACACGACACACAAGATTTACGTGGTTCGGAGATAACTCCTACGTCCACGGGGAGATGTGAGTCCACACACCTCAGTCCAAGTTCTTCTGGACAGAACCACTCAGCTTACGCGGGCTGAGTAACCGTTACAGTTTAGTTTCCGGGCACTAAACAGCCTAAGTCAAGTTTACGGGTACTTGATGACCTGACTACTCAATTACAGGAAGAGTAAGGTCCTAGCACACTTTTTAGGGTGTGAGAAAGGGTAGGATATCCAACTACAGCTCGATCAAGAATGAGAGCTGGATCTAAGGCTTGAACGAATAAACACTCAACCTAAGATCAAAAACAGTTTCGAATTCTAGGAACCCTCAGCTACTGATGTTCTCTCAAATTGGAACTCTCAGCTGCTGATGCTCTTAGATGATGATTTTGCAGATTTGCTTTGATTTCTCTCGAGAAAGCTTTTGAATTTTTAGTCGTCTATGTGTCTATCTGCATCCCCTTACCTCTCGAATGAGATGATGTCTCTATTTATAGGCGGAGAGAATCAACTAGCCGTTGGAGGAGCAGTTGATCTCTGATCGGTTGAAAGCGATGGCTTGTCTCTCATCTCTGCAGACTTTCCCGATATGGCATCTGTGCTCTTCTGCTTTCCATCTGAGACAGCCTTGTGTTGGGCCAGATGGGGTAATGACTGAACGGTCAAACCCTCATGTGACTTCCTTTTGAAATTCAAATCTTTGACATTCAACTTCGGTTTGTCGGTTGAAAGTCTTGACCTTCATCTGAGTGATCTTCAGCTGATGTTCCGATCTGTCGAGTTCTCAGCTGACTTTGAACTTCAAAACAGTTGAACTCCTTGTTCAGATTCTATAACTGAGGTTCTGAAACTGAACCCTCAGTTGTCTTCCTCTTCTTTACTCAGTTGGGTTTGAACCCTCAGATGATTTCTTTTTCATCTGATGTTCTCTTCCTTTCAACTGTTTCTCATTTGATGAACGCTCAGTTGGTTTCCTTCAACTGATGTTCTGAAGACTTCCCCTTGTTTACATCTGAACAAATGAACTCTCAGTTGTCTTTCTTCACAACTGATGTTCTGTCTGAGTGACGCCTTGTTGCCATCTTCAGCTGGAGACCTGTAAAGATAAAAACTTAACTTTGCTCAAACAGCGAGCCTAAATTCTAACATTAGGTACTGACAACATTTACTCAGTTGGGGTCAGCCGGTTTTGGAATTCATCAAAACTTATACTAATAAATTTTCCAACACATTGTAATCAATATTAATTAAATATTAGTTATGGTTCATGTACATATACAGTATTCTGAAATGCACATATATCATCTCATAAATGCTCATATATCGTTTTTTAAATGCAATAATAATATACATTATAGTCAAATAGACAAACATCGTTTTTTAAATGCAATTTGAGATACAGAAACTACATTTTATAAATGCACAAAAGTCGATATTTAGATGCAATAGTCATAATCAAATGGACGAACATCATTTTTTAAACGCAATTTGAGATGCACAAACTTAATTTTATAAATGCATAAAAGTCGATTTTTAAATGCAATAATCATGCATTATAATCAAATGCACAAATATCATATTTTAAATGCAATTTTGATTGTAAACATTATAATCAATATTAAATTTGAGATAATTTTGAAAAATCAAATCTATCTACCGATAGAAACTAAGCAATATTAAGCATTGGGTGAAATTTACGAATTTCAAAACCTACCAAGAATAAGACAAAAGGTCAAGAAAAGATTGAAGATATGTTCCAGTATTTTGCTTTCAAAATTGCGAATATTACGCCACCTCTAATTTGGTAATTATTATTTTTACTCTTGTACCCTTAATTGTATGAGTTATGTGTTAGGCTATTTGTTCTCGGATACGTGCATTAAAATTAAGATGAAAATTGGACCATTGGATGTTGATGTATTAATGGTTAGATATTGTTCTTAGTTCTTAGTTAAGGGAGTGTTCTTATGAGATCCACTCCCTATATATATATATATATATATATATATATATATATTACAGGCGAGTGTTGCGCGTGGAATTGTTCCGTATTCTATATTTTGTTACATGGCCTTCAATAAATTAATAAATGTATAGAACTTGAAATAAAGGAGCAAAAATTACAACAATGGATTGGAGATTGCATCTGATGCATTATTCATCACAAATAGTGATCATCTCTTCATAGATTACAAAATGAACATACACATTTCTGCATCAGTATAAAGTAGAAATCACAAAAACATTGGACCTTTAGTTTCAGCATCCTTATCATACACATGCCTGTTAGCTGAAAGACTCCAACCTTAAGCAAAACAAACAAAACGAATCAAAAGAAACATACCGGCATATCCATGAGAGTCCCCATCTCCGATTTCACCTGCAAATACGAAAAAATTTGATCTGGTAAGGATGTTGGTCGGATCTTGACATGCATTTATTTCTTGCCTACAGCATTGCTGTTTGAGCAGTCGGATCTCTAGGTTCACGGAGGGTGCTCGCTCAGCTCCCTATAGCTGCTCTTGAATTAGTGCTGGTAGCTAGAGCAACGGAAGAAGGAAATATAGAAACGACCACAGCCTCATTTTTTAGGGATTTAGCAGCAGCTAGGTCTTCTAACCGTTTCCAGTTTGATACTCGTCTCTCTAGCATTTCCTTTTCCTTGGCTTCATTTTCTCTGAACTTCGCCAAGCACTCATCAAAGAATGATTGATCAGCATCTAAGAATATTCTGCGCACATTCAGTGTTAGACTCTGAACAGCATGGTTCCAGTGATCATGGGCGCTCTTCTCCAAGTACGGGAGTATAATGGGTAGTATCACATTTTGATTTAGAATGATCAAAGTTCTTATGTGGTCGTTATTCCACAGGAAGAGTGCACGTTCAGCTACCTGTCAGAAGCAACAAGATTAAATAGAAAGAACACATAAATGTGCAACTGAAGCTTTTTCTCTTGCTGAAAAACTACCTATTTCACACTAACAAGAGAAGAGAATGAAAGAAAACAATCCGTAAAGACAATGAAAAGCTCTATGCTATAACATCTAGCACTTTCATTCAATCAGACCATATAAAACCACATTTATTTAGCAAATGATAGAACAAAATATAAAGCTCTCACCTTCACTTTACTCATTAAATAGTTTTGGATGCAATGAAAGAGGGATATAAGTCGGACATATTTAAGAGTCCATATTGGCAGGACCATAATAAATTTTTGGGATTGAGTCAAGATTTACATTAGGGAGCCTTTTTCAAGTGATTGATTTTGGAAGGGACTTAAGTTACTTTAGGAATAATGGTTGCTGATTTGGTAAAGGAGGATATGAGCACATATTGTTTATATAATAAAGCCCATATATAGGCTATGTAATTTCGTAAACTGAGCTTACAATCCTAAGGAAAAATAACGATGAAAAAGGAAAGCAATAGAAGAGAAGGCACAAGGGTGCGAGGACTATTAGCATAGCATCTGTATTGGCCACTTGTAAAAGTAGAAGAAATGAAACTTCAAAGGAAAGGAACTTATGGCGTGGTCGAATAGAGAGTGCCAACTTTGAGCGTTGTTAAATGAAAAGAAAACTACTTCAGAAGCTGACCTAAGAAACTAACCAAATTCTACTAAAAATAATACTCCCTCCAACCCCTAAAATTATGCATAGTTTTCCTTTTCCGTCTCTCCCCAAATTTATGCATAGTCTATTTTAGGAAATAACTCTCTCAGTTATTATCTCTTAGTTATTACCCTTATAACTTCCATATACTTATACATTCTACCACATTAGCCCACCATTTTCTATCACACTTTTAATCCTTAATTCTACTTTTTCTCCACTCACATCTACTTTTTCTCCACTCACATTATACTTTCCAGGATTTTCTTAAAACCCGTGTCGTCCCAAAGTATGCATAATTTTGGGGGTCGGAGGGAGTAGGTTATATAGGATGAAATGATGGGTTGTCAAATATGTAACAACAAATTAACTTGGATTTGCATGGTTAAGGTGAATATAAGATTCAAAAACTGAATGACTTGCTCAGATAGAACCATGAATCTGAGAAACAATGGCACACGGAGTAAGTAGGCTACATCCCGAACTCTAATTTCAACCATGCCTATGCTTTCTGAAGTCGTCTACACAAATTAATTAGCTCCAACACTCCATTCACCAACTTCTCTGATAGTCTAAACTCTTAAATGATCACAACGCACTCATCACGTGGAGTGCACTCTCTGCCCCCACAAGAAATATTAAGTCGTTTAATTGCAGCAATTTCCTTAAGGGATGAAGCATACGCCTTCGAACTCATTAGCTCCTTAAAAGTTTAATGGATTGAAAATCCAATGGGAAACATAAACAAGAAGCATCATACAATGCATAGGCACCAGTGCCATCTGAATGTTAACACAAGACAATAAAATGACTTTCATCAGCAGCATGAAACGAACAATAACAATATTTGGTTTATTTTCAAAACTTAAACGATGAGAAAATAAAATGGACTATGCAGAATTTTAGATAAGCCCATGATGATATCAACATCAGAAGAGCCACGACAGCAAGTTGAATAAAATTCTACACACTCATCTGAATTGACATGTTGCTCTATAAAAGCTATAGAATCAAACTACCTAAAAGCAGATATTTAGAGTCAACCCCTATTCCAAAAGAAGAAAAATGCGGGTCAAGGAAATGATTTATCATTAGTTCTCAAACTAACTTACTCTAAGCTTGCATTTGATTCTAGCAAAACCAGTTTTACAAAAATCCCGAATGTGAATATAATCAAAACTTCCTGCTATATATATACTGATGCCAGAGATTTGTCTTACCAGAATTCAATCTGTATATGTAATTCCCAGAATTCTACTCTGCTCTTACTTTTCTTCGAAACATATGAGTAACAAATAAACAGAGGGTGAAAAAGACAACATCTAAAATGAAGCAAAAAGAGTGTCTAAATTCCATGCCAATAATGGTAAGAAATGGTAAGAAGCACGTTCAACTAAATTGAGCAGAAGAAATGTGAGTGTCTAAATTTCATGCCAATAATAGTGCTTCCACTTAAGTAAATATTAACCGAATCAAGACACCACAGACTAGTTCAGCAGTACCTGAAAATGTGAGCTATTGATGCAGCGACCTATCTGATGGAACAAAGGGACCATACAACGTTGAAATTCTGGAGCTAGTGTTGTTTCGAGGACTTCCTCCATTTCACTAATAAACATAACCTCCTTGGAACTATTAGTTACAGGCCAGTATTTCAGAAGACCACGGATTACTGTGTCAGCTAGCTTGACGTCTTTCTCGACAAACTGTGTTATACAATATGATAGCTGCTGATGATATGCATTCATTTGCTTTGGTTTGTGAAGGGGAATTAGAGCACGCACAAGAAAAAGCTTATGCTCTTCCTTCAATGGTAGAGCGAATCCATTAATAATACTTCCCAATATCTCCAGCAATTCTGCAATTCCATTATGCTTCTCCGACTCAAAAATGAAGTGATAGAATATGTTATTGATTGCTTTCCTAATAAAAGGCCTATGCACCATAAATTTCCCATATATGCGATGTAAAATTGTTTTCAAGTACTCCCTCTCCCTCTGATCCTCCGAATCAAAAAGATCCAGCACTCTCAGCACAAAAGAATGGTCAATGTATCTTTTGGCAAGTTTAGCATCAGTCTCTGATGAAGATACAAATCTCAAGAAGAACTCGTACACAATCTGAAGATGCGGCCAAGCAGGTTCAACAGTCGGCTCATCATCCTCTGGGTCATACACTTCACCCACCAGCTTACTATCCGGGTTCGACGAAGGTAATGCTCTAAACAGATTAGCCACGAGCATTTTCGTTATTTCATTCATTGAAACCTCACTGAACTTCGAATTAACCACAGATAAGTACTCCACCAACTCGAGCAGCATCCTCCTCTTTGCCTCTTTCTCGTTCATATTCAAGGAAGAGTCGGTGAAATCAAACACCACAGAACACAAATTCAACTTCCTGATAAAAAGGTTCTGCCTTTCTGAGCTCGGCACGTCGCGCAAGCACGGCAATGCCTCGCAAGCAGCCACATAATTCGACATTGCGGTGGCCCCTTGGCCCGCCGCCGTCGGGGCGTAGGTCCCATTGCTAGCAGGCCGTGGAGGACCCAGATTTACCGAATTCGGATTCGAATTCAAATCAAAGGCTGAGGCGTCGTTATTGTTGGAATCGTACTGCGACAACTTGGACGATTGCTTCTTCGGAAGCTTGCCGAAAAATTGTTTAATCATATCTACACAAACTCAGAGCCCCAAAACTATGCTAAACAAATAATTGATCTACAGAAACGCAACCTCAACAAGCAATCCATTCTAATTCCACGAGCATTCAGAAAATTAATCATAGTCAAAGACGAAATAGGCCAAATCTATAAAGCTCGTACCTTTTTGCATTGATCACAGTATTTCTATCACCGAATGAGATAAACCAATCAAGCTATAGATGTTGAACAAATATCTCGTACGGCTCTTACAATGGCGAATTCTGGGCGATGAATTTGGGCGAGAACCCTAACGAGAGAGGAAAGTGAGACAATTTTCGGGTTTTCAAAATGGATTGAAAACCCTAATTTTGAGAAGAGGGGTAGTTTGAGGGTTTGTTTGGTTGAGGGCGTTTAGGGGAACTTTGTTAATTGGGAATATTAAAATTTGTTCTCAAAAAATTATTTTAACATTTAGGATGTGTTTGCTTGAGAGCATAAATTTTATATCTCTAATGATGGAGGGATAATATTTTGAGGTTTATATTTATAGTTTATTATAAGTGTAGATATCGAAAATTTAAAGAAATATTTTATTGATTTTAATATTTTATTTTATTATTGAATCTTATGATATCCATATTAAATAAGTTATTTAATTGATAAATATATCTTTATATGGTGATAAATATCTATTTCTTTGGCAACAAGTAAAGGGATATACATCAATATTCAAGAGCCAATGATATCGCGCCACCTAAGCCCTTAGAGCCCATGATGGAGTCCAAAGCCCACTCAACTTCTCTCTTCCTACAATTATAAATAGGGGTCTCTACACAACTTTAAATCACACCTAAAAATCATCTTTTAGAGCTCAAGAATTGAAGAAGAGAAATTCTCCAAGATTTCTCTTTCAATATTCAAGGTGTCCCGGCGAGATTCAAGGCGTTCTTCGTGGGAAGCAACACGTTCTTCGGCGGAAATATCTCAAGTAGCGTTTGATCCGGAAACAAGGCACGAGTCCTCCAAGTCAACGTTATAAAGCTCGACGCTCAACGTTACTTCGGAAACAAGACAAAAGTCCACCGCATCAACACCACCAATCACAAAGCTCAAATCAATGCCATCAACCTCAAAACTCAAGTCAAAGCTATCAAGTCAAAGATCAAATCAAAGCTCAACGTTTACCTCGGAAGCAAGACGAAAGTCATCCGTATCAACGTTACAAAGCTTGAAGATCAAGTCCAAGGAGATCTAGGAGGCATACTTCTACAAAAAATCTCAAAGGCTGCTTGAAGATCGTTCGAGGGTCAAGTGAAGAGAAGAATCGGAGGATCAAATAGAGATTGAACCCGAATATATTCGAAATTCGTATATTTGTATGCAACCTTGTGTTTATTGAATAAATACATATTTTGTGTTTACAAATTTTGGCACGCCCGGTGGGACAATCTCTACCTCTCATCTCTTCTCTTCGCCAAATCCAAAGAAGATGTCTACAAGTCTTGAGGAGCAAATCGTGAAGTTGACAAAGCTTGCAGAAGGACTTGCCAAACGCTTAGAAGAACGAGATGTTCAACTCGCAAAGCTGGAAAATGCAAATACTTTGGATACGAGAAGCCAACAAGCAAAGGACGATCAAGAAGCTGAGCTTTTCATGGAGCCAAAAGATGGTGACAAATCTCCGACTAAGGAGCTTGAAGTCTCTTCCAATGGATCGATGCATACCGATCAACTCAAAGCATTCATCAAGAAA
This sequence comes from Schizonepeta tenuifolia, assembly GCA_029490685.1. NCBI lineage: Eukaryota > Viridiplantae > Streptophyta > Magnoliopsida > Lamiales > Lamiaceae > Schizonepeta > Schizonepeta tenuifolia. Next base: position 133,017,147 of record CM055955.1, read on the forward strand.
ACAATCAAGGACAAGTTTGAAGGGACCTCCAAATCATCATGGACTTATAGCAAGCCATACACTCAAAGGATTGAAAGCTTGAAGATGCCGATCGGCTATCAGCCTCCAAAGTTTCAACAATTTGATGACAAAGGAAATCCAAAACAACATATAGCCCACTTCGTGGAGACTTGCAACGATGCTGGAACATATGGAGATCACATGGTGAAACAGTTCGTGCGTTCCTTGAAGGACAATGCCTTTGATTGATATGCTGACTTGCAGCCAAATTCAATTGATAGTTGGGGACAATTGGAGCAAGAATTCCCCAATCGCTTCTATAGCACTCGAAGGACGGTGAGCATGGTGGAGCTTACAAAGTCAAGTCAATGTAAAGACGAGCCCGTCATCGACTACATCAATCGTTGGAGGGACTTAAGCTTAAATTGCAAAGATTGCTTGTCTGAAACTTCTGCAATTGAGATGTGCACTCAAGGCATGCATTGGAGTCTTCAATATATCTTAAAAGGAATTCAGCCAAAGACCTTCGAAGAATTGGCTACAAGAGCTCATGACATGAAGTTGAGCATAATCGCAAATGGAGTTGAAGATCTTTCAATTGAAGATGATCACAACTTTGAAGAAAATCAAGAAGCGACCCATGGGGGCAAATCTCCTAAAGAAAGTTCAAGTGATGAAGAAGCTATAAGTGAAGACAAAGAAGATGCTACAAATCAATATTCTGATACTTGGTAGAATCCATAAAGTCGATGCTCCTTGATAAGAGCTTAAACTATCTAAAATGCTCCTAGATGCGAGTAAAAACCATCTAAACTTTTCAATCAAATAACTTCAAGTGCTCCTTGATAAGAGCTTAAACTGTCTAAAATGCTCCTAGATGCGAGTAAAAACTGTCTAAACTTTTCAAACAAAATAACTTTAAACGCTCCTTGATAAGAGCCTAAGCTGTTTACAACGCTCCATGACGCATGAGACTAAACTGCATGTTACTCCTGGCCCGCATGAGTATAAACTGTATACGACGCCCCTCCTTAAAACTATAATCATACTCTTTGAAAAATTGTCCAAGTGAAGACTCATTGACACGAGTATAAAAGGTCTACAATTCCAATCAAATTGAGACTCCTTAACACGAGTATAAAAAATCTACAATTCCAATGAAGACTCATTGACACGAGTATAAAAGGTCTATAAACTCCTAAACACCAGTATAAAAAGTTTACAAGTCCGTCAAGTTCCTTGATACGAGCATAAACTATCTAAAATCAAGTCCAAATTCAAGACTCCTTGAAACGAGTTTAAACTTTCTATCAAATTCAAGACTCCTTGAAACGAGTTTAAACTTTCTAACATATTCAAGAACTCCTTGAAACGAGTATAATTTTTTTTTTCAAATTCAAAGAACTTCTTGAAACGAGTTTAAACTTTCTAGCAAATTCAAGAACTCTTGATTATGAGTATAAACTATTCACAAGTTGAAGTTAAAGAACTCCTTGGTATGAGTATAAACTATCTAACAAATTTAAATTTATCGAGACTCATTCATTTTCACGAGAAGTCGTCCATGAACAAGTCTCGAGGGGGCATTTGTAGATATCGAAAATTTAAAGAAATATTTTATTGATTTTAATATTTTATTTTATCATGGAATCTTATGATATCCATATTAAATAAGTTATTTAATTGATAAATATATCTTTATATGGTGATAAATATCTATTTCTTTGGCAACAAGTAAAGGGATATACATCAATATTCAAGAGCCAATGATATCGCGCCACCTAAGCCCTTAGAGCCCATGATGGAGTCCAAAGCCCACTCAACTTCTCTCTTCCTACAACTATAAATAGGAGTCTCTACACAACTTTAAATCACACCTAAAAATCATCTTCAAGAGCTCAAGAATTGAAGAAGAGAAATTCTCCAAGATTTCTCTTTCAATATTCAAGGTGTCCCGGCGTTATTTGTGGGAAGCAACGCGTTCTTCGGCGGAAATATCTCAAGTGGCGTTTGATCCGGAAACAAGGCGCGAGTCCTCCAAGTCAACGTTATAAAGCTCGACGCTCAACGTTACTTCGGAAACAAGACAAAAGTTCACCGCATCAACACCACCAATCACAAAGCTCAAGTCAATGTTATCAACCTCAAAGCTCAAGTCAAAGCTATCAAGTCAAAGATCAAATCAAAGCTCAACGTTTACCTCGTAAGCAAGACGAAAGTCATCCGTATCAACGTTACAAAGCTTGAAGATCAAGTCCAAGGAGATCTAGGAGGCATACTTCTACAAAAAATCTCAAAGGTTGCTTGAAGACCGTTCGAAGGTCAAGTGAAGAGAAGAATCGGAGGATCAAATAGAGATTGAACCCGCATATATTCGAAATTCGTATATTTGTATGCAACCTTATGTTTATTGAATAAATACATATTTTGTGTTTACAATAAGGATCACAAGTTTTGTACATCTTGTTTAGTTGGAGGAATAATATACTTATTTATACTCTCAAGGAGGGACCACAATGTTTATATCTTATCCACTTGGGATGTTGGAGGGATAATATACTTATTTATACTTTAAGGGGGACCTCAATGTTTATATCTTGTTCACTTGGGATGTTGGAGGGATAATATACTTATTTATACTCTAAGGGGGACCTCAATGTTTATATCTTGTTCACTTGAGATGAAATTGATGGATAAAAGAAGAAATAACTAAAACACATGGAAGGTATACCTCCATTTTGGAGGTATAAATTTATACCTTGGGTAAGGAATAAGAGGCTGTCCGAAACTTTATACCTCCTACCCAATTTTTTCTTAAATCGAAACCGAACAAGATATAAGGGAGTAAAATAATATTAGTATCTCATTTTACCTCATTTTCACTCCAAGTAAATGCACCGTCATTTGTTGAAATTAAAATTTTCCCTCAAAAAGTTATACGCCAACAATTTTTTATTTTATTTTTGTAAGGAAAAAGGAAACTAATCAATCTTACGAAAGTAGTCATTATGTAAGTGACAAAAGATAGTATTAAATATTGTGCATTATAGGATTAATATTGACTCATATTATTTGGAATTGATAGTAATAAAATATCTTGGGTTAAATGGGATAGAGTGTGTAAAAGTAAATTTGATGACAGTCTTAAGGTTAGAGATTTAAAAGATCTTTTAATTTGGCTTTTTTTGGTAAATGTTTTGGAGATTCGCTAAGAATCAAAATGCTCTTTAGGCGAGGGTTCTTGGTCTAGATATGAGAATCTTAGTGACACTACTAGGAAGTTGTCTAATGGTATTTTGGATTCATTTTAGTGGAGAGATATGAAAAGTATTCTAAGAGGGATAGAGGGAAAGATTTTTTGCGTAAATATTTCTTTTACATTAGGAAATGGGTTATCTGTTTTGTTTTGGGATGATCCATGGTTGGAGGGGGAGGGAGAGGGGGATTCCTTTTAAAGTTAAATTCAGAAATTTATATTGTTTATCTGCTCAAAAAAGCTTTAATATCGGGAGATGAGAGTCTTTAGAGATGGTGGTGGGGCTGGAATTTTGTTTGGAATAGAGCTTTTAACTCCCTAGAATTTGTTGAATTTGTGAATTTGTGAATTTGTGATCTTTATTGTGCATGGTCTCCCTCCATCAAACAAAGGCAGATTCCATGTTGTGGAACAGTTCGAGTTCTGAAAATTTTTCAACAAAAGAGGTGTACTTCCTTCTTCACAAAGCTTCGTTGATTGTGGAAACATCCCGTCAGTTTTTAAGAAGATTTCGTCGAAATGCATCCCTTGCAAAGTGTCATTCTTTGTCTGGAAAGCTCTACAGGATAGAATTCCTATGAGAGAAAACTTGATGAAGAGAAGAGTTGTGCTCGAGAACAACAATCACAACTTGCCATTTTGTTCTTCACAAGTGGAGTCCTCCAATCATCTTTTGTTGCTTTGCCCCTTTTTCTAGTAAGGTTTGGAGTAATATTTACAATTGGCTAAAGATCCCTGTCATCTCTTCTTCTTTGATTCTGGATCATTTTTACGAGTTTGTAAGGATGGGTGGAAACAAGATTGGAAAATTGATATTCAATAATTTGGCAATGTGTTTGTTGGAAGATTTGGAAAGTAAAAAATGAGAAAGTGTTTAAAGATGAATGCCGCAATATTGCTAAAACGATGGATGGTATTATCTTTTGTACGTGGAGATGGTTAAAGACATCTTTCCCAACAACTTTTGTTATTCATCTCACGAATGGGCTTTGGATCCCATTTGTTATTTCCCTTCCAATTTCTTCAAAACGCTTCTTTAAATACTTGGCGTTGAAAATTTTATTTTGATGCATTTTGTTCGGACTTGAGCATCCCATGTACTCCTTTTTGAATTTAATAAATTTCTTTGACCTTTCGAAAAAAAAAATATCATATCATAGCGCAATAAATGTGATTAGTTCAACTTCAATCAAAAGACTCGTGAGCTTTTAACAAAAGAAGCTCTCTCTCTCTCTCACGCACACGCACGCAGCAGCAGCAGCAAGAATTGCATGCATCAACAATAAAACCTAATTAAAGAACAACTGAGAGTAATTAAGCAAATCTACTGTTAGAAATCTAACATCTGCAACTGATTTCTGACAAGTTTTAACATAACAAGTTTGTGAGCAAACTCATCATACCTCAGCTCAAATTCGTACTGTCCCCAGCGGGCAAACACAAATTGAACCATATCGGAAACCAAGCATGTCGACACATTTTAGTTAATAAATAAACACCCTGTGCATCCTAATAAAGACGATGGAAAATGGTGCATGTTTTTCGCGACTGCCAAACTATATTTGTAGTCGTGCACAAGATAGAGGTGGACAGTCAAATGATAGTCAGTGCAGACGTGGTAAACAGATAACAAAGTTGCCGTAGATAGGGAAAAGCCTCGGCCTTTTTTTATGTTCAGCATCTCTCTGCACTGTACAATTCCATGATACAACAATAACACTAGAGCTACTATGTGCTGCTATGCAAGAAAAGGGTACAACAACCTCATGATGCATCAGGATAAATACGTCACCTCTTTCTGCGCTTGGGCTCAACCTATTAATCAAATTGAAATGCAAATCGTTGAGTGTGGGCATGTTAAACTTCAGAAACAAGAAAAACTGAAGGATGGCAGTATTTATCCCTTCAAAAATTCATCTGTAACATTTTCAAGAGAATGTTGAAAAAATAAAATAACTAATTCACATTGTGCACATAATGCAAACTCAATAGTTTTGTAGTCGCAACGATTTACACGATAGCTCGTTACCTTATGCAGAAATATACATACTTCGACAGAAATATACCTATGTATTAAGAGTACTATATGGAACAACAGTTTTCCAGATAAGATGATTGTTTTCGGTCAACAGAAACTAAGGAGGCGCAAGATCACCATCATTTGCTAAGAACAAAGGGAATATTTATAAAATCGTAAACATTATAAACTTGAACATGTACAATTACATAAATGGTAAAATTTGTTTAACTTTTCATGTAATGAATTATTCCAACTAGCCCGATTTAAGCATCGTAGATTCATACTAGCAAGTATCGTAGGTCTGAAAGTAGTCAAAATGTTTTTCAAAAAACACTATAACTTCTTTAATGATATTTGACAATGTAAAACCTCAATGCCACTAAAACTAACAACCTTTCTCACTTTCCTTTATCTTTTTCAACCTTTCTAGTTAGATATAGTACCTCCCTAGTCTCGCTAATATTCCATATAAATATTAGGCATCGAGTATGAAATATCTAGCTACTCTGTTGTACATCTTAATTGAAAAGAGAATAAATCCAGGTAATCATATCATAAACATTTTCAAAAGTAGCAAGACATAACATCCTACATACTCTAATTCAAAATGGGGAAGCATCACTTACCTTTCCCTCATCAGCAGTTGAAACCGGAAATGAGTTCAATGACCTTTTGGCATCATCATCCGATGAACAATCAGAGCATAAGAAATGGTCCAATTTCTTCGCTTCTTCAATGGCCATGCCCATACAAGAAGGATGAAACCTTCAAAAGAAGATTTGTTAAAAGAGCTCTTTTAGGTAAATTAAGTCTTTAGTTAAAATAATACAAAAGCAAACATGTATTTCACTCAGACATGCAGTACCAAATCTCTCTGTGAATATAAAGTCAATGCTCCTGAGTAAAATGTCCAACCACTTATGGCCCAGTCTTCGACATTCAAGATAGGAAGTGTTAATAAAGCAATACTACATGCTTATCCTAAGTAATCAACAGCTATATATAATCTTTAAATTCTGGTTATGGCAACCTCCGAAGTTACACGAACTGCAAAGTTCAGGGAGCTGACAAAAAACAAAAATCCTTCTAGCTTTATGCTAGCCACCTCTAAAATCTTTACAATTAATCTTGTATTGAATAAAACATCAATATATGATTCAAAATATGCAGTACAACTATGAAGGTTGAAAGAGCAAAGGTACTTTAAAACTAAATAATCAGCAAAACAATTATTTATCCAACAGTCAACTCATGATTCAGTGACATGGCAAAAGCAACTAGAATTTTCATACGAATAGTAGAAGCACAGCAAAGAAGTGCTGCACTGGTACATAGAACTGTATAAGTATCATACCAGTCCTTGCATCCTTCACATTGCACCATGAGATCATCAGGGTTATACGGCATCTCACATTTGCAATACCTATAAAGACACAATCGATAGGTTGAGCTGACATTAGAAACAAATTCTTATTATCAATATTTATCAACCAAATCTTCCAAAAAGATTTAGTACTCACACAGCCACGCGATCAGGAGTAAACCCTCCGGTTGCAGCCTTGTACTCAAACCTACAAAAGTAATCCTCTGCACCAACATTCTCCAGCTTGGTGTAGTTCTTGAAGCTATGCACAATGCACTTGCCTTCAATAGTGTGAGCACTCTGCACATCAAAGTGGTCGGACAAGAAGAGCTCCTTCGCGCCATGGAACTGCCTGCGGCCCCCAATGGATTCCTCGGGGCGGTAGTACCACCTCACTCGTACTTTCACATTGTTCCTGTGGTCAGCTTCGAGATTCTCAACTTTGGCCACATATGGGGCCTTGTCTGAGTCGGATGGTCTCATTAACACACAATCTCCCGCTACAAAAACACCCACATTCTTTAGTCCGACAAACTCAAAGTTTTATCTCAACTGCTACAAGATATACATACCACAGTATCATCATAAAATCAGCACTCACATATGCATGTGTGAGCATATATAAATCATGAAACTCAATAGACTTCCGGATCATTATATGAAAATATAAATGATGGCACATAGCACCCCCGACATGAACACATGCCAGGGGTTGAAACACATCATACAAGAAAATTTCGTTGATAACATTCACAAAAAAAGACAACATATTTTTGCAGGAAATATGGCACAAATGGACAAACCAGACTATCAAAATCTCCAGGATTCAAAACAAAACTGGAGGTGTACACGTGGTAACTGCACGAATACAACATATATAACGCAATGCAATAGCTAAGAAGGCACCAAACACATCCTACCATAGAACCATTTGGCAGCAAGTTAGTATCCACATAAATTTCACAATGAACTGAAAATGGAGGTAAAGCAAACTTCTTCAACCCGCAGTAGTAACAAAACCAAGCTACACCAACTATTAATTAGCTCCAACATTCCATTTCTATTCTCACATTCTGAAAATACCCGAGTTAGAGCAACAAAATGACTCAAAATCGTGCGTGCCACAAGACATAAGTCACATACATGAAACCAAACCCAGCAAGAATCAGAACCCAAAATCACTTCTTGATTGTCGATAGCAGCATAAAAAAGAACTGGGCACTTAGCATTGAGGCAGATTATTCCCAAAAGAAAAACAAAAATTAAGGATGAAATGACAAAAATAGCAGCTGGAGTAAAAATAAATACGTCTGACAACTTTGGCGGTGCCCTTAATATTGTAAGAATCAAGGTCCTTTTTTCCGGGCTTGGTCTTCGCCATTTCTTCTTTCAGCTGAGCAGCTAGATTGAGTGAGTTTTCTTGAAATTTCCAACCAAATAAAAAAGATATAATATTTAATAGTCTCCAACAGTTGCAGATGAATTTTCACTTCGTTATGAAGAATTTAGATAGAGAAGCAAAACCCTAGAAACCGAATTTGAAGAGAGAGAGAGAGAGAGAGGTTGGGGTGGAAGAATTTGGTGGAGGAACACTGGTAGAGTTCAGTCTGCCCCTGGGCGTCCTCTTCCTTTTTCTTTATTTTCTCTATTTAAAAAATTTTATGTCTTTTTTTTTGTCCTTATTTTTAGAGGATCGGAAAATATCAAATAAGGCAACTTTTGTTAGAATTTAATCTAAATTGGTAAAGACTATTTTCTTCTAAATTCGTTAAGATGGTTTGGATAATACTTTATCTACAAATAAACTTTTATTTTATCATAAAATTTCATAGTTTCAACTTTGCACCAATTATAAATAAGAAAAAAAAATTCATATTTATTATAATTCATATTATTTTAGATCATACCTTAAAGAAATACACATCTATTTAGAAATAAATAACAATAAATAAATAAATATATGATTTGATTTATATAATATATATTTACAGTAAAATTTAAATTGATTTAAAATATTTGTCTAAGGTATTTTTGCGACAATAACGTCAATTTTTGTTGGAATCATATCCTTTAACTTGCGTGTTTGCAATAACTTATCCATATGACCACTTTCATATTGAATTCAAAATATTTTTAACTTGTAGAGCAAACTTAAAGCTTCACATAAAACTTTTTGGGACTTCTATGCAAACATAAATCAAAACTTACATGCATCTACTTTTAAGTAATTTGACTCTATATATTCAAGGTAAAATAAATCGATTACATGTATTTGCACATACATTATATAATATATGTATCTAGTATATAACATTTATTATATATTATTTATGCACATTAAAATTAAAAGAAAGAATTTTTATTAAAAATAACTTCTCATTTGGTCATAATTTTTATATTTCCTAAAGTATTCCTTTATTTTAGTGTACTCTTGCAAGAGTTCAAGATTTTTTAGAAATTTGGATGCATCTGACATCATCAATAATTTGGGTGGATTTAGAATGGATTATCAATAATAAAACAAATATTTACCCGTATTTGTGTGTTTCATATGGGTTTTGAAAAATTATAACTATAAAATTGTCTTTTAATTTTCTTTTTTCTAAAATTTCCCTTAAGAAAATATGTTTGACTTTCTTTTGTTTTTTAAGGGAAATATATGTTTGATATTTACGAAATCAATGACGTGCTTCTATTGCTAAAAAAAGTTGTTTTATTACAATTTTTTTTTATTACAATTATGGTGATACATAATTACATACTTACACGATAGGTCTTGTATCTTGATGTTTGTAAGATTTCTATAATACTAGCATTTTCGACCATTTTCATTGCTAATAATTATATTAAGCTTTCCGAGAAAGCAGAATATATCAATTTTGCCATGATCTTATACATTTTCCATTAGTGCTGATTATATATATTTTGAGGAAAGTGCTGATTATATATATAGTTTAACTTAATTTAACATATTTGCTAAATTTCAAATCTACGGTAGATTGCATGTATATTAGTGATATTTAATATGCTTTAATATTTAAAACTGTATTCGATAGTGCATCCATACTATGTGTGAACATCAAAATTTTGAATAGTTTATAAATCCTTAATTCGAAAATACGAATACACGAATTACATCATGATGTCCAAACTCGTCGGGGGCACATTTGGTTGGAGGGATATGAGTTATTAATTTCTATAATATGATTTATCAAACTTGAGAGAAAATATATCTGAGCTAAGAGAGAAGAAACTGTTCTATTCAATATCGTGAGCAAAAAGGTACAAGGAGGATCCTATTTATATCTATAAGACTACAGTAGCTGACTCAGCTCTTTATTTCCTAACTAATCAATGTGACTCTTAAAAGGAAAAATACGATTTTACAAGAAGGAAATAAAGTATGCAAAAGGTGATGCGCATTGTTACTCCCATGCACTGTTGCTCTCTATCTCATAATACTCCCCCTCAAGATGGAGTATAAATGCTTTTGAAACCCATCTTGGCAAGCAAAAATCTGAGAGCTGGTGTAAGGGGTTTGGTAAATATATCTGCAAGCTGAAAAGTGTTTTTGATATGTAGAGGCTTGATCAATCCTGCAAGGTAGTGATTGCGAATAGTGTGGCAATCGATCTCTATATGTTTTGTTCTCTCATGGAAGGCTGGATTAGAAGTGATGTATACAACAGCTTTGTTGTCGCAGAAAAGTGGAACCGGCTTCGCTTGTTCCACCCCAAAGTCTGATAAAATCTTCTTCATCCATACAACCTCACATGAGGCTTGAGCCATAGATCCATACTCTGCTTCTGCAGAAGATCTTGAAATGGTGTCTTGCTTCTTGCTTCTCCGGGAAATGAGAGAAGTGCCAATGAATAAGCAGTATCCAGTGACTGATTTTCTAATGTTGGACACGCCGCCCAATCTGCATCTGCAAACATACTTAAATCAAGGAAGGAATGACTAGAATAGTGTGATCCATGACCTAAAGTTCCCTTCAAATACTTGAGCACTCTCTCTACTGCTTCCATATGACCATGGCAGGGTTTAGCCAGAAATTGGCTCAGCTTATGCACTGCAAAAGTTATATCATGTCTGGTGATACAAAAATAGAGAAGTCTGCCCACTAATCTTCTATAAGTAGAGCTATCTGCAAGAAGCTCTCCTTCTTGTTGTTTGAGAGTTGTCCTAGATTTCATAGGTGAGGTTGCAGGCTTACACCCTATCAAACCAGCATCATTCACCAAGTCCATGGCATATTTTCTTTAGCAAAGATAGATCCCTGAATTATTTTTGGCCAACTCAACTCCAAGAAAATATTTTGGCACACCAAGATCTTTGTATTTAAAGTGAGTGCCCAGAAAATTCTTAAACTTTTGTATAAATGCATCATCATTACTAGCCAGCATGATATCATCTACATAGACCACAAGTCCTAGAAAATTGCTTCCACTTCGTTTAGAAAAGAAAGAGTGATCTGAAGCTAATTGTTGTAGACCAAACTTGGCAAGAACCTCAGAAAGTTTCAAGTACCATTGCCTTGAAGCTTGCTTCAAACCATATAGAGATTTGTTTAGCTTTAAAACAGTACCTGGTGGATATGGCTCCCCCTGATTGAGCAAGCCTTCTGGTAGTTCCATGTAGATATCCTCATCTTAATTCCCCGTAGAGAAAAGCATTATTAATGTCTAGATGGCATAGAGTCCATCCTTTGATAGCTGAAAGTGCTAGCATAATCTTCACAGTGATTAATTTTGCAACGGGTGAAAAGGTATCCACAAAGTCAATGCCAACAAGTTGTGTGTATCCTTTTGCCACCAAACGAGCCTTATATCTATCCAGAGAACCGTCAGCAAAAAACTTGGTTTTGAACAACCACTTACACCCAATAGCAAATTTCCCAAGAGGCAAAGTAGTGATTGTCCAAGTGTTATTTCTGATAAGGGCTTCTAGTTCAAGGTGAATAGCTTTCAGCCATTGAGGGTAAAGGGCAGCTTGAGCATATGAGCTGGGTTTAGGAATAACAGTTATGCAACAAATGAAGAAAAGATAAGCAATGGACAAACGAGAATATGAAAGGTATTGATTCAAAGGATAAAGAGAAGTGGTAGAGTTGACAGAATTGCATACATAATCAGTGAGATGAGCTGGCTTTTTTGCTCACTCTCCCAGATTTTATAGCAGCAACGGGAGAAGAAGGAGAAGGAATAGGTGACGGTGAAGAATTATCAACATTAGATGAAGGAGGTATGAGATCAGAAGGAGGTATGGGATCAGAAATGGCAGGAGAAGTAGTAGAAGACTCAAAAGGAAAAGGGACAGAGGATGAATGAGAAAATGGGGAAATGGATTCATGGAAAACCACATCACGGCTAATAGACACATCAAGAGTATCTAAATTCAACACCTTATACCTTTTGTATCCAGCAGGATACCCCAAAAAAACACACTTGACAGCACGAGGGGAAAACTTTGTTCTGTCTTTGACTCTTTGTCAAGAGTAGAAGCAAAGCATAGGCATCCAAACACTCGAAGGTGTGAGTATGGGGGAGGTTTTTGAAATAGAAGCTCAAAAGGAGTCACATGTGATGGTAAGACTGCAGAAGGAATTCTATTGATTAGATATGAAGCTGTGAGAACACAATCACCCCAATACTGGATAGAAAGATGAGATTGAAACAAGAGACTTCTAGCAACATTTAAAAGATGTTGATGTTTTCTTTCTACCCTTGCATTCTGTTGTGGAGAATAAACACAAGAATGTTGAACCATGTTCCAAATTCAGAGTAAAGTGATGTCATGTTAAACTCAGGGGCATTATCACTTCTCACACACTTGATCTTTTTATGGAATTGGGTAGAAACAGTTTTGAAAAACTGAGTAATAACAGCTTTAACATCAGACCTAGACTTGAGTAAAAAGGTCCAAACAAATCTTGAAAAATCATCAATAGTAGTCAAGAAGTCACTGTAACCTTGAGGTATGGGGGTTTGATAAGGGCCCCAAACATCACAATGAATGAGATCAAATGTAGAATCAACATTATGCACAGATTTAGGGAAAGGTAACAGTTTTTGTTTGGCCATTGGACAAACTTCACAGAGAGTATGTATACAAAAATCAAGGTTCAAAAGTTTGGACATAATCTGCAACTTATTGAAAGACAAATGCCCTAATCTAGAGTGTCAAATGTCAGCAGACACAACAGCAGCAACTTTAATACTTGAATGAACTGAAACTGAGAAGTTGGTATCTAGGACATATAGATTTCCAATTCTTCTACCCTTCCCAATCTGGATCCCCTGTAAAGCTTCCTGAACAACACACGAGGTAAGAGTAAACATGATAGAGCACTGAGAATTGAGAGTAAGAGAGCTGACAGAAATGAGGTTATAGCTGAAAGAAGGAACATATAGAACATTTTCAAGATGTATGGATGATGACAAAATAACATCACCAACTCTACTAACTTGGACAGAACTTCCATTTGGAAGATTTACTAAGGACTGATCAACAGCTTTTGAGTTATTAAACAAAGCTAGATTACAACAAACATGATGTGTAGCACCAATATCTAATAACCATGAGGATGGAGACTTATTAATAGCACCAATAAAAAAGGAGATAAAGATATTACCACTAAAAGGAGTAGAACTGGATGAAGATGTAGTAGATGTAGATGCAGGCTGTGATGTTGATGAAGAAGAGGACTGAGAGGTATTGAGTTGACTTTGGAGATATTGAAGAAGTTGCATATATTGATCATTGCTCAAGACTGTTCCGGCAGGATTAGGAGAGGCCACAGATGATTGTGCAGTAGTAGTTGGAGGAATATCTCCAGAACTATAGCTTTCTTCCACTTGATTTACAGATCTGTAATTATTAGGAAGTCTACCACCACCTCTTCCTCTACCACGCACAAAACCAGGAGGATAACCACGAAGATCAAAGCATTTATCAATGGTGTGGTTTGGTTTTCCACAATAACCACAAACAACAGAATCCTTTCATCTTCCTCTGCCATAGCCCGCAGCATTAGCATAAGCACCAGCTTGCTCACTTAAACCTTGAACAAACGGATTAGGAACTCCACCATCAATTGATTTCTGCCGCTCTTCCTGTATAGCTAGAGCAAACACCTTCGATAAGGAAGGAATAGGAGTAACTAAGAGAATATGTGACCGCAACTGCGCAAATGAAGGATTCAACCCTTGCAAAAACTGCATACAACATTCCTACTCTTGATACTCATTCCAACACTTTGCACTACCACATCTACAGCTCACACATGTGCACGATTTCAGTGGTTGAAAATCCTTATACTCATCCCACAACACGCGCAAATTAGTATAATAAGTACTAAAATCTGCAGATCCTTGCACTAAACTCAACAATTGTTGTCGCAATTGGTAAATTCGAGCTGAATCACCATGCGAGAACCGCTCACGTAGATTAATCCAGATCTACACCGCTGAATCCATATACATCAAACTTGAACTGATTTGAGGAACAACAGAGTTTCTCAACCACGATACAACCATACTATTACACCTAACCCACTGAGAATGCACTAAATCATCATAATCAGGCTTTGGAAGAGTGCCATCAACAAAAGCTACCTTGTTTTTGGCGATTAGTGCGGTGAGCATCGAGCGATGCCAAGTATTGTAGTTAGGTCCGGTGAGTTGCTGCATCACCAACACGACGTCGGGATTATCACTCGCCGACAAATAATAGGGGCTTGACTGATCCTCTGCAATTGGAATTCCATCAACACGATTGATGCCACCATTACGACGATTGGCAGTCATCGGAGACGACGAGTTGAACCGGAGAAGAAATCACATCGGAAACTTGAGCTCTGGTACCATATCAAACTTGAGAGAAAACATATCTGAGCTAAGAGAGAAGAAACTGTTCTATTCAATATCGTGAGCAAAAAGGTACAAGGAGGATCCTATTTATATCTATAAGACTACAGTAGCTGACTCAGCTCTTTATTTCCTAACTAATCAATGCGATTTTACAAGAAGGAAATAAAGTATGCAAAATGTGATGCGCACTGTTACTCCCATGCACTGCTGCTCTTTATCTCATAATATGATTGTAGGGTAAATGAATATTAAGAGTTTATCTTTTGTTTGGAAATTGGAAATATTTAGGCAGTGTACATATACTACGCAACTCCTCACATGATAATAATATTTTAATAATACTCATTCCATTCACGAAAAAAACCTTAGTTATCTATTTTTGTTTGTCTACGAAAAGAGTCATATTCTACTTTTTCCACTTACATCAAGTGAGACTTTCTTTCATCTACAATAATTTTCACTCTCATTTTACATTTTTCACTTATAATGAGTGAGACTCTTATTCCACTCACAATATCTTTAACTTTATTTTACTTTTTTCACTCACATTAAGTAAGACCATTATTCCACTCATAATAATTCTAATTTCAATTCACCTTTACCACTCTCACCAAGACTCTTTATTCTACTCACAACAACTTTAAAACACGTGTCCAACTCATAATGATACTCTTTTTTCATGGATGGAAGAAATATAATTATATTATTAAAATATTATCATGTGAGTAGTAGGTATACTACATGTACACCCCCTATAAGAGCATCCACAGTGGTGTGGAGATAGACCTCGGGTCTATAATTCGGGAAGGTAATTTTAGTAGGGTCCCAATGATTGGATAGACTCGGGTAGAAAATTTGATAATGTGGTTGATATATAGACCCTGAGTCTATCCACTCATTGACAATGATTGAATAATTTTTTTTTGTATTTCTAATAAATAATAATAAAAATACTTAAATTAAATAGAAAAATTTAAAAATGACAATTTTATTGAATTAAAATAAGAACATACAATAATTAAGATAAAAAATGAACCAAACAATTTTATTGAAAAAAAAAATATACTTGTTCAGTGGACTAAAACGTATTCAAATTTCTTCAATCATATCGTTCATAAGACGGTCGTGGACACGCGCATCCTGAAGCCAATCTTGTCTCTCAATATTTACGTTGAATGGCGCTGCAACACCTTGATTGACTGGTCACGTGTTCACGTTGCTATCGCCCCTTGCGCTCGATTCAGCACTGAATTGAGTTGCTCTAGGTCCTTCATCTTCAATGATCATGTTATGCAAAATGATGCAAGCATACATGATTTCACATAAATATTCTCGAAACCACAAGCGAGCAGGGCCCTTTATTAGTGTCCAACGGGCTTGGAGGATACCGAAAGCCCTTTCAACCTCCTTACGAGCAACTTCTTGTATCCGAGCAAACCGGCATCTCTTCAAATCTGTTGGCACTGGGAGCGTCTTCACTAAAGAGGCCCACCTCGAATAGATGTCGTCGGCGAGATAGTAGCCCATGTGGTGCTCGCGGCCATTTGCTTTGAAGACGACTGATGGCGCTCTCCCATTGAGGACGTCGCTCAAGACGGCGGACTAATTAAGCACATTGATGTCGTTGTTGGAGCCGGCGACACCAGAAAAAGCATGCCAAATCCAAAAATCTTAGAGGCGACAGCCTCAAGGATGAGCGTCGGATAACCCTTTCGTTGGGTTGTGTACATTCCTCTTCATTTTGATGGACAATTCTTCCATACCCAGTGCATACAATGATGCTTCCAAGCATACCGGGAAAGTCGTGCGTCCTCTCGTGCAATTTTGTGAGCCTAGCGACATCCGCGGCGTTTTGCCTCCTTAAATAGTGGTCATCGAAAGCAGATCTGATGGCCCGACATAAATTCTCGAGGCATTATGTGCCCGTTGTTGGTCCAACGTACAGATATTCGTCGTACTGATCGGTCGCTCCACCGTTGACGAGTTGCCTCGGAGCAACGGTGCACTTCACCCATAGGTGAAACCCCAATCTTCCGATGGCATTTGGGAGTTGTTGAAAATAAGGATCCCGAGCGGTCAAAATTTCAGCTATCCTCAAGAACAACCTTTTGCTCATTCGAAATCGTCGGTGGAAGATAGTTTCACCCCATATAAGATTGTCAGCAAAATAATTGCGTCTGAGGCATTGTTCGGCTTTCTCATGATTCTGGAGCACGTACGTCCTCGTCTCCGGCTCGTTGTCCGACGAATCATCACTGTATGTTTCTTGGTAAAGCTGAATGGCTCGTTGACCCAACTCGATATTTCTTTGACGTTGCTCCTCGTCCTCATCCAAATTGAAAAACGAACCTAGAAAAACCCATTTGTTTTTGGCGGAAGAGTGAAATTTTTGAGGTTTGAAGAGTAGAATTTTTTAGGTGAAGAGTGGATTTTGGTGTGAAGGATGAATGAATTGAAGGGGTATTTATAGTTGAAGAATGGAAAAAAAACCGTTGGAATTTTTTTTTCTGAAAAAAAAAATATTATATATATTAATGGGACCAATGGGAACACACCACGTGTCCCCGAAATTAAATGAAGTGAGGTCGAGAATGGTGTCGGTGCTCGACACCGTTTCATCGACCCTGCCACAATGATGTCGACACCGGTGGATCGAAGGAGTGGAGTCGAGCGGGGGGATCGACACCGCCGATCAACCCCCGCTGTGCATGCTCTAAGAATTTTCCAGCAAGAGCAACCACAACCTTGTGTTTCTAAAAGGCAGGATAACAATTCGGACCTATCATTGCGCCTAGTACTGTATTGGTTGGGCAAGACACCAAGTAGGATAGAAGTCATAGAACTGATTTTCGTGAAAACTGAATTTTCATTAATTGAAAATTACGGAAATTACATAATTTAACTATAAGAAAAGAACACTCATTACAAAATCACACTAATTTAGATTAGCGTAATTGAAAATTCGAACAGTTGCTCCGGCCGACAACTAGCCTGTTGCCTACTTTCCGACGAACTCGCAGTTGGCTGCTACAAAATTTATTTATTTTAATTAATTGTGCTTGCATAGCAACACCTTATTTAAAACCTATAGCGCCTGACGCGTTTTATCAAGCCTCGTCCCATTCTTGGCATATCAACATTGGGCGACACGACGATGAGGTTGCTCGAGCACCGATCATACCGCTCCATGTGAATGCTCTAAGAAAACTACCAAGATTCACAACTTTAAGCATTTGATTTTTATTAATTGACATTAAATTGTAATTACTAGAATAGCTAAAAACTCTCATATCACTTTTATACTATACTAGGCACCTCTCGGTGAGATGTACAGATAAGAGATACTATGCCATAAGGTCGAATAATAATAATAATAATCTTTCATTTATTTAAAGATAAAAATGTGTTAGTAATTTAAACAGATGTAAACGGAATAACAAAATAACAAAAGGTTAAAATAACAATTATATAAATGCGCTTATTTGTAGGGGCTAGCATTTCCGAAAATCAAACTGAATCGAATCAAAACGAAAAAATCAATTCCACTTCAATTTGTGTATTTCAATTTTCCATCGTTTCGAATAATTGTCATCTGCATTTTTCAAGAAAACAGAAGCATTAGCTAATGAAGTTTATATAGATGACAGAGTAAGAGGGAAACAAATGCTCCTTTAAATCTTGTATGTCAAACAATCACTTTATGCATATAAGGACTTTGTGTCACTGGAAATTTTTAGCATAATTGAGTCCATGTGTAACTCTATATGAGGTAATGTTGAAGGCTAGAATAATAATTGGGGGTGAGGTGATATTATGTTTCTTGGAGTTTGGGGTTATTTCCATCAGGCTGATGGTTTATGCCGGGCCAAGGATATTAACTTTCTAGTCTACCAAACACAAGATTACACAAGAAAAACAATTTAGTAGTGGTTAATATGGGCTACCAAATAAGGCCTTAGTATAACAGAAATCATAAATTGTGCAGAATAAAAAGACACACGATATGGTAACCCAATTTGGTTTTCCAACCTACATCTAGGGGGCCTTTGCCCAAGAGAGAACCAATCTACCATTAGAAGAAATGGCTACAGAGAATCTTACACATACAGGCCGTCACCTTATGCTACTCTTTTGCTCACCCTCTTCCTAACGCCACGTGAATTAGTAGTTGCTAGATCTGCAATCACACAACCTAAGTTTGAACCATCAATTCAATATTCAACTCTCTTAACAAACTGAATTTATCAAAGATAAACTCTCACTAACACGTGCACTCTATTACAATACTCTCAAGAAAGTATATGCACTCAAACAATAAAATAAAACGGCTCATCTACACTAATGTTGATGTCGAATATATATAGGTTTGAAACTCTAGATCTCTTCTCAATCATCTCGATCTTCTTTGATCTTGTTTCCTTGTGAGGATAAGTCTTGGGGAACACGTCAGGTATCTGCTAAGTAAATAGCTTTTCCGCATCCAAGATAAGCATGGAAAAGATCCGGCAAAATCCGCACAGATAAGGAAAGTCTCTGCCCGACTGTTCTAAGTTCCCGTAGCACAGACTGAAGCACAATTCACAGAGTTTAATCTATGCAGCGGCTTGACACTTCTGCTGTTTTGGGTACATAAACTTTGCCAACATATTTGAGCATCAACGTCTCAAATCCAAGATGGTTTACAACAATCTGAAGCTCATTAATTAGATTTCAAAGTTAAATAAATAAATAATGGTGCATTTTATATTTTGCATAAACTGTTAAATCTTATAAAATGAGAGATATATTATACGTGCTCATCATAGGTCTTGCTTGACAAATAAGAATAGTAGACATGGAAGAATGTAAAACCCCAAAACACACACGACACAACATAAACACCATTTGCTTGGTAGGAAAATAAATATACACACAACTGAAGTAGATAATTTGCAAGAAAATGTAGCAAAGGGAGCGAAAATAAAAGAGTCAGAATTTAGACACCATGTGATTGAGAATGAGTGTTCTTCGCTCTGCTCGATGACTACCGTGTTGGAAATGAGCCTTTAAGAGTTTTTTGAACCCCTCCACAAAATCAAATATTTTAGCCAAAGTTGAACCAATATAGATTATAGCTTGACCCATATACATCTCAAGCCTTTTTTTAATTGCATATCGTAGTTAGAAAGTTCAGTTTTTACATATTCAACTTATTTAAATTTAAAACATCAAGTGCAATCATGATGATTTATCCTAATAATATGATCTAGTTAATTGGTAATCATAAACACATTAAGCATAATAACTCATATTAACAGAAAATTTGATGCACAAAACAGATGCCTCACGACACATTAAGAATACATGTTCATATATTCTAAAAATTTGATTCACAATACAGACATACGGATGCAGGCTTTTTAGTAAGGAATCAAATTGAATCACAGGAATAGTCAAAATTCATTGGAAAGAGTCAAAATTAATTCATCTTAAATGACGCACCGTTGTGCATTTCGAGTTGAATATGAGCTGAGTACGAGCATGAGCTTAATTATGGAATTGACGAATAATTAACGAGCCAAACCTCAAAGTTACAAAATTTCTGTCGAGCTCGAATTTACCAATACTTAATTTGCAAAGAGAAGGACTCTTGTACATATGTATGTATGGTAGAAATGGATCCCGCCCCGCCCCTGCCCGCCCACACGCCCCGCCCGACCCGCGGCGCCTTCGGTTCCGCTTTCGCTTTGATTATTAATATAAGGATAATCGTCGGGCAACAATTTGGATTTTTTTCGGCTCGCATCCAGGTCTTCGGCTCCTCTCGCTCGAATCTTGACCAAAAAAGAAGCGCAAATAAAAAAAGAAGGGTAAAAAAACTGGAAAAAAAAAACTGAAATTAAAAAAAAAACTGGAAAAAAAAACTGAAAAAATAAAAAAAAATAAAACTGAAATCTATACATTTATATGATAGCTGCATTTTTCTTTTGTTTATGTTATTAGTTGACAATATATGATCACGTGACACTAAATTTTGTTCTACATGACTAGACAATTTTAAACATTCTTATCAGCTGAGATAAAAACAGAATAATTGTGTGAGTATCATAAGTTGGCTACAAGTATTCTTTTGCTTAAAGATATGGATGAAATTTAATTTGCTCTATGTTCTTCTTTCATTTTAATATAAGCATGCATTTATGGTCTACATTGTGCCGTAGTTAAAACCAGCAACATGAAGAGATTGAAATTAACTGTATCTTCTTAAATAATAGAATGATCAATTGACATATATAAAAGATTTTGAAATTAGACAATGACAATAATGTATAATTTTTTAAAATATGTTTTCTTCATGCAATAAATGCAAAAATAGGGATATCAATCTACTTGAAGAGAATAGTTTCTTTTTTTTGAGTAAGCACTTGATAAGATTTGTGTATTATATTTTGAGCTCTAAAATCAAATGGCTAATTAGTGTGAGTTATGAGCTTTATTTTGAACTTTGTAATGATTATTGTTTTTAACGTGCGAGTGCATGTTAATTATACTAGTTAAAAAAAAGGGTCAAAGGGCGTTGACCGGATCGGATCAGATCGGGTGGGTGTTGCACGGTGGAACAGTTCCACCCAAATTTTTGTCATTTGCAAAATACTAGAACTTTGTATTGGTAGCACATTGAGTAATATAAACACCAGATCTCCTTGTACAATGCTCAAGGCTCTCGGCTGAGTCAGGAACAACTTTTCATTTATTACGAGCTCAAACGATAGATTCAATAAGTTCTTGCCAATAACCACGTAAACTGATGAAAGGTAAATATTCTACAAATTATATAGTAAGATAGAAGTTCTTATCACGAAAATATTCACTATGAAACATGAATTACAACAACTCAACAGAGTAAACAAAAAAAGAAAAAAATAATAACAACTTCTTCACTCTTCACCAAAACTGTTGGAATTTTGGTCTATTATAGCATTAAATCCTTGGGGAATATATGGAAACTAATGATAGAAACGAAATCTACGTTTTGAGCACTATGATTTAATGTATTTATTTGTTCAATTCCGGTAAGGAATGAATGAGCAATTAATACATAAACATGGCTACTTGAAACTAGAATTGTGTGTTCTCTACCTAATTTGTCCCACATCGGAAAATCAAGAAAGTTTTGTGCTATATATAAGGAGCAACACTATAAGGGAGTATATCCAAGTGTGCTACCTATGGTGCACCTTAGTGGCTCAAGTGTTAGCACCTTTTGTGCACGTCGCACTTGTCGCAATAGGCGCTTTGAGGCGCACTTTGCACTTCTAACACACGTGGCTCGTGCGCACGAAGAGGCGGTTACACGGCGGTTCGTACGGATAAGGACGCGTTTGGTGCGGCTTCGGCAGTTAATGTCGGTTCCAACCGATTCAACTTATCCGCCACGTGTAGGCACCCGTTCGGAACGGGCACTTTCTGCCTATATAAGGCCCCACAGAATTCGACTTCAAAAAAATAAAAAAAACATACAAACGAACTCACCAACGAGTTTGCATACATACATCTCATATATAGTTGAGTCTAGGATCAAGTACTCGTCCCGAGTATCGAGTAGTTCACCGAAACTTCGACACGTCGTGCAACGTCTCAAGTTTATAGAACCGTTGTATCTTGAAGGCAATTGCTGTAGACCGCGTGCACGATAGCGGAGCAATATTATCTTACGGAGATAGTGCCTAACACTAGCCTCGGTTCATTTATTTTCTGTCTTTCATTTTCATACACATATCACACACAATCATATATTTTCCAACAAAAACAAGACAAACTAACACGAAGTTATGGAGACAATTGTTATGACTCGCTCAGCAAAATCAACTACGAAATTGTGAGATCTGAAGTGGGAAATTCGGAAGCTAAAACTTTCTAATGGAACCACCTTATCTCTTCATATTGAAGATGATGACGATAACACTATTGCTGAACTTGAACACATGCATATCCTTTTCAAAGTCAACTTATTCTTTTAATTTGTTTTAAGAGTCAAAATACCAGAATAAAGTATAAACTAAACTAACATTTACATAGTTTTTTTTTTGTTTTTTTTTTTTTTTTAAGAGAACTAACATAGTAGATTTTGCAAAGTAACTAAGTAACAAATCCCTATTGAGTCTTGCCTCTTGGACTTGCATTTTATTACAAATAACTCAGCCCAATACTATCACCTCTCTCCCATCCCATTTCTGGAGCCCAATTTTGTTAAACAATAAAATTGTCTTCTTCTCTTCTACTTCTTCTTCTTCTTCTTCTTCAAATTTGGTTAGACAGTCAACCGTTCGACGAAAGTCGGCGCGGTTACGGTTACCTAAACGAGCTGATGTTCGATGGTGGTGCGGTTAACTGCACCGAACCAAATAATCAATCGGTCCTAAGAATTTTTATAGTTTATCTTTGATTTATATTTTCGTAGGTATATAGAAGTCTCTCTCTCTACTTTGCAGAACTTTGGGCTGTTGGTGATTAAGGGGGTGTATTGGATGTAGATTCTGGTGGATTTTAATTAGGGGTGGAAATCGGTTCGGTTACGTATTAACCGTACCGATAACCGTTTAACACGTTTTTTTCCTACCGATAACCGAACCGTAATTATTTTCGGTTAACCAATAATCGTTGCAGTTATTTCGGTTCGGTTTTCGGTTAACCTATTTTAACCGAATATAATTATGGAAAGTAAAAACAAAGAATAAAACATAAAATTGTTATGCAAACACAAAATATAAATTCAAAGAATCCGATAAACACACACTTATATTTGGAGTTATATTCTATCATTTACATCAAAATTCTTCAAATTGTTATGTGTGAATGTGATCATGAAATAAGAGTTCAAACTTCAATCAAAATAAACATGAATTCGAATATTCTAAGAATTTGTTAGTACACAACACACACTTAAATCTATAAGAGTATTATCTATTATAAATAAATATATAGGATGCAATAGATTTTATCCAAAATTGTATTATTGTTGAAATATACGATACCTAATTAATTGCATTATATTATAGTATATGATTTATTATGTTAAAACAATAACAATATTATGCTATGAAAGTAGAGTACTACATAAAATATATTAGTAGTAATATTAAGATATAAGATGAGAGTACTACTTGTAATATATTAGTAATAATATTGTATTTAATATGAATTAAGAATTCGGTTAATTTGGTTATTATCGGTTTAACAGTTCGGTTATCGGTTATAACCGCATTTTCACTAATTTCATTACCGATAACCGAACCAATAACCGTAATATGCGGTTTTCGGTTAAATCGGTTATTAACCGATTAACCGAAACCGAATTTTCACCCCTAATTTTAATAGACTTTTAAATGTCTGGATTGTGTATTAGATGTGGATTTCAACCATTTAAAATCCAGGTGTATTGGATATGAATTTTAAAAAGTCTACAGAAAGCCTGATGTATTCAATATTCCATAGATTTTGAATTCCATGGATTTCGTAGGATTTCATCTCAAAAATTACACACGATGAAATCCACTCGATATCGACCGGATTTTCAAAATCCATGCATTCCTCAGCGTCGGGTGAGCAACCGCGGTCGCTGGGCGTGCCCAGCTGGCGCTAGGGGCCGCTGGAGTGACATTTGATTCATAATTTGATTCAAACAAGGTCTGTTGGAGTGACATTTGATTTATAATTTGATTCAAACAAGGTGAGCTATGATAAGGATTAGAAGACACCTAGAAGCCAATAATCCTCTCCATCGATTATATCAGAATGATTACAACCCTCTCTTCATCTCCTCACTCACTTAGATTCATCAATTCAGCAACACCCACCTCAGGTTTTTCTCTTAAATCCAAAACCCATTTCTCGAAACCTCTATCTTCTTCGCCATGCTCGATAATTTGCAGAGAAAGTCCATTTCTTGTCAGTAACAGAGGATTAATACATGATACGAGGAAAAAGTTTCGAACTTCCGTGATTGATGGGTTTGATCTTGCTGGATTTGAGATCGCTCAATCAGTTCTTGAAGCAACTGCGGTCTTGACTGCTATCATCGTCGTTCATGAAAGTGGTCATTTTTTAGCAGCTTATCTACAAGAAACTCTTGACGCCCATTACACTAACAATTTCGAAGAATTCAATCGTCAATTACACTAACAACGAAAACTATGGCATCGAAACTAATAGTGCAATTTTTAATTTTTTATGAAACTAATCATACAAACATAGAGTGAAGAGAAAGAGACCAATCCATAAGGCCGACTTGGTCTTCATAAAGAGAGAAAGCGGTGAATGAGTATGAGAAAACAAGGAATCGGGGGTCAAATTGAGGTCTGAAGCTTCAAGAGTATTTGGTCTCTAATTCCCAACGGGGGGTGGGTACTAGCGGTGGCTGAAAATTCTCATTGCACCAATTCCCAGCGAGTGCGGGGGCGTTGGGATAATGGATTTCAAATCCATCAGAGTCCATAAAAATCCACCCCAAATCCCACAAACTCCACCCCCAAAATCCCACAAAATTCATCTAAAATACCATAGGCTCCATAGACTTTTTAAAGTCTATTAAAATCAATTAGAATCCGCATCCAATACACCCCCTAAATCTCACCCATGTTGTAAATTGTCTAAAGAACCTATTTTTAGTGATGACCAACTTTATGTTGTCGTATCAAAAGATCACCAAATCATAAGGTTTGATGATTTCAATATGTAATAATGATGAGGAGCATTCCCACTTCCACCGATAAGATTGCATACAGAATTTATGAGATATTATGAGTTTATGCTATTCAAATTTACTATTTTGTATTAAATTGTTTGTGTGATGTTCTTCATTTTTACGTTTTTAACTGTATTACAATTGACTTCACTATACACAAAATAATATTGATAAATTTACATTCTATCCATTGCACTGTTTGAATACTAGTTTATTTCAGAATAGAATAACTAATTATTAAAACGCTAAAAATAGGGACGAAATATGATTACTAGCCATACCATACCACCATTATGATTTGTGTGTGTGTTGAAGGGTAGTAGTATCAATTTCTTTTTTTACAATATTGAAAAGGCTCAATAAATACTTTCGAGAAAACGTTTTTTTTTTTGTTCAGAAAACGTTATACTTTATTCACAATTCAGCATCCCTTTATGATGTAAAAGTTGATCTTTTTCAAAGTCAAAACAATCTTCTTTTGTCATATCACATTTATACAAATAGCAATAAAGATGCAAAGTAGAAAAGCATAGGTATAAAGTTCATACACCAATATCCTCAACTGAAAAAGTAAAACACTCTCAACTTTCTTAATCTTTAAGTTGTTATGCACTAATAAAAAAAGTCGCGCGCACACAAAGAAACAATCTTACAAATTTCTAAATATCACTCGCTATATCAGACAATATTGTGAGATAAATAAAAAAAGGTGGGGGAAAGGGTTAACAATAAATCACTTGGCTCCAAAAAAAAAAGAAAAGGAAGAATAAATGACAAAAGAAATAAGAAAATACAATCTGCTCACTCAATACATTAATACAAACGAAATAAATTGTTCGTATTACAAAAGGGGAAAAAGAAAGAAAAAAAAAATAAGGACACTCACTTAAAAAACGCATCCATGCTATTACTATGGAATAAATTACAACAAACTTCATTTCTTTTTGTTTATTTTCATTTCTTATCCTTTCTCATTTTCACAATCAATTTCCTATAATACAGTATACTACCATGAGTTAAGAGTTCTTGTGAGGTATACATTACCGGACTGTTCATTCCGTGTGTTCATTTCTCTGTGCAAAGAGTAGGCAGCTCGTCGACATCAAGACGCTTGTCGACGAATCTCCTGCCAAATTAAGACGAAAAGAAAGGCGAAAAGACGGGGCGTCACGTTATTTTTCCCATAATTAAACTACATCATAAGATAGGAAAAATGTGATGGGAATAACTTTTGGACCATACTGTCTGGCAATAATACATCCACCAAAAAACACATCAATTATGATAATCAAATCATACAGCAATGGAACAAGATTAATCCATACAGTTGGAATTTGGACTGTATCAGGCCTCCACATGACATTCTACAGTATAATTTACAGGTAGAACTAAGTATCACAATTCAGAAGGGACCCTCTTACAACTAATATATGAATTCTTATGTCGATGTATTTATTGTTAATAAAGAACACAGCTTAGTTGATTTCTTAGTATGAAATAGATCACATTAGCACAAAGTATACTTAGTCACCGCGACAACTTTTTTTTTTCAAGAATTTGCAGTTTTAAGCCCTCTCGAGATCAATGCATGCGCTAAGATGTGAGTTTTAACCATATGTCCGAATTTCGTAACACCCAAACCGACTTCGTAGAACTGTAATGAGGCTAAGCTAATATCTGGTTCTGGTAAAATATATCAACCAATGATTGGTAAGGGATAATTAGGTAGCAAGCTGATTCCATACCAAATCAATTTTTTCTGCTCTACTCTTATTTTTCTTTTTCCATCAAAGGGTGGTTTCTATCTTTCTACACAACCAATCTTGCAGGACCAGCCTTCCTTAACCTTCAAACTCTAAGCAATCTTCTCATGGAAAGCATAGATATCAGTTGCATACACTACTTCATTTAATAAAACAGTCCTTCCAATATGCAAACAATTTGCAATTTTGATAAACATTTCTAATCCATAAAAGAAGAATTACTCTATTGTAGGCACATAGTATATGAAGAAGTGCTTAAATACAAGCTTTTTTAAATGACAAGAATCATTACCTTTTCAATCTGCTGATTAGTCCCTCCACGTTCTTGAAAATATACTAGTTAGCCTATTTCCGGAGAGTCTCTGCAACGCCTTCTTGGCACCTGCCACATCCATCTCCACCAATCTCTGCAGATGCCCGTAGACACCAGCAGCTACAAGCCTCTTCCGACAACCATGGCTCCCTCCGGCCATTATAGCCGCCACGACCGACACTGGGAACTTCTTTGAAACCACCTCAAATCTAGGATCCAACATCTGTGCCAGCCTCATTAAACTCTTCTCATCCCTCACCAACTCTTTCCTATTCGATTTCACAGATAATAACAACAACAAGGCCTTGGCCGCAACCTCCTGCATTCCATCTGGCTTCACAGCCTCCATTAGCCTCACCAAAGAACCCATACAACCAGCAATCACAATCTTATTACTATCACTAATCGATAATCTAGCAAGCAATGAAGCTGCAACATGTTGCAACCTAATGTTTTTCCCAAGCTTAATAAGATCAGCAAGCTGTACTATGAACATGGTTGATCCAGATAAAACACGGTTGCTAATTTCATCAAAGGATAACGAATAAATGGCGCGTAAAACATGTTCTACCGTATCAGCAACAGGGCATTCATGGAACAGATGTACCAATCTCTGCAAGCCCTTCTCCTGCAGCAACAAATTGCGAATATGCTCGCTTGTGGAAGCAAGAATTGATATACAATTCGCCGATTTTCCTTGTGCCGATGCATTCCCTGAAATAAGCAAATCAACCAGAACGGGAACAGCACCTTCTTCTGCCAACGCAACTCGGATATCTTCGACCACAGAAACATTCCTGATCGCGCCAACAGCGTAAGATTGAGCAATGAGAGAACCAGATTTACACAATTCGATCAGTACAGGAATGCCACCGTAGGCAGAAATCGCCCAGGCGTTGTCGTGATCGGCTGTGATGAACTCGACCGCCATGGCCGCCTTCTCCTTCACCTGCACCGAGCTGCACTCAATAATCCTCAGCAGAGGACCTAAAGCCCCTTCCTCAAACACGCATTTCCGCGGCAAGTCACCGGCGGCAACGAGCAACGACACGGCGTGGACCGCCAGCTCTTTGACAGAATCATCGCCGCTCGAATCGAGCAGCGATGTCAAGCACCTCATATCCCCTTCTCTGGCGACGATCATTGCGGACTTACTGTCTTCAACGAGCAGTTGAATCAGCGAATCCAACGCCTTCAGCTTGAACTCCAGCCCGCCGATCTGGAGCCGGGCAAAGAGGTCTCTGACGAAGAACGTGAGCTCCTCCTTCGAGGAGGCGGGATTAGGGCGGGAGAGGACAATGGCAGTGGAGTGATGGAGGACGCCAGAGCGGAGGAGCAGCTCCAGGTCGTTGATTTGCTTCGACAGCCACCCCGCCGCCATGTCGAGGTCGGATTGCATCAGCAGCTTGCCGCGGGCGGAGGCGGCGTCGCGGCAGTGGTGGGAGAGTATTTCGGTGCGGCGGAGGGTGGAGAGGAGGGCGGGGAGGAGCGTCGGGAGTAGGGGATTGTCGGACCAGTGCGGGGAGTCGGAGATTTCGGCGATGAGGGTTTGGACGGCGGTGAGCTTGGAGCGGAGGACTTGCCATCGGGCGGCGAAGGAGGTGACGGAAAGAATGGAGGGGAGAAGGTCGGCGAGGAGCCGGGAGATTTGGTGGAGAGTATCGGCCGCCGGGGATTGCGGTGGCGGGACGGTGGCGGGAGGCATTACTTTATTCTTTGATTCTTCTTTTTTCTGGCTTTTGTGATGTTTACGAGTGAAATTTAGTAGTATAATATTGGTCAAAAGTCAGAAAATGCATGTGGAAATAATAGAGGTGTGGGGGCGCCGTCGCCGTGTGTGTTGTGTGGGGGTGAGCGAATGGTTTAAGAGAGAGAGAGTATTACTACTACTATATAGTTTCTCTTTGTCACATAAATGAAAATACATAGTAGTATAAATTATGGACTCGCATAAAATACAAAAAATATTACTATGTTATAGCAATTCAGAATAATTCCAATTTCAGCGAGTTATAGTCCACTTCACACTAATGCTGGTGTAACACATATGTATTGACAGGATTTGACTTCATAATTTATTTATTAAGTAATTATTATGAAGTCGCTCACTTTGTCAAATAATTATCTTCATAATACAAAGTAATCATTGATATTAAGAAAAATAATGTTTCAAAAATATTATACTTTTCTTCCTTTCAAAAAAAAATTATTTTTCTTAACGACAATGTTTACTTTTATTGATGACAAATTGTACTTTTAATTTTTTGCTCAAATAATTATTATCGTGATAGAAAGTAATTATTCATATGAAGAAAAATAATGTTTCAAAATTATTACTTTTTTTAACGACAATTGTTATTAAACATATTCAATTATATAACTCGTCTGCAGATGTTGCACGTGTACCCCACGCGCGGGTCGGATTTTTCCAAGTCAAACTCGTCTCATTGAGTGCACCCAATATAAATTTACTTTAGGCCACCTCCAATGGTGCGGGCGTCGGCCGGGCGAAAGAGAGAACGCTCGCCCGCGACGAGGGCGATCAGCGTTGGAGGAGCGGCGGGCGGGCGCGACGATGGGCGCCTTGGCTCTGTGAAGCCCGGGGCCGAGCAACTGTGGTGGAAGGGAGGAGGGAAACGCGTCACCTCCTCCCATTTTCTGTAATTTTTTTTAAATCTGAAATAAAAGAAATAAAAAATGCAGTAAAGGTAATATTCTCAAACGGGTATTTTTTTTTACCTATAAATATATCTCATTCATCCCTCGAACATCCACACCTTCTCTATTTCTTCATTCTCTTTTCTACATTTCAAAAAATTGTCTTGTAATTTTATTTGTTCTTAAAAAATGGGAGATGATGAATTCGACCAGTGGTACAACCAAAATTACATACAAAACCCTCATCCCTCTTACCAATCGCCCAATCCAATTCCCTCACGACAATTATTCACCAGTAATAGTCCGTCGTTTTCATCCCAGCAAGGTACTGGATTTCGGCTGTACTCCTCGCCTTATGGATTTGGGCAGTACTCGCAATCACCGGGCTTCAGCCACTTCAGTGCTTCGCCGCCGCCGTCAGGTCCATCCCAGCGATTCTCGTCGCCGCCTGGTGGCTACCAATCTTTCCAGACACCGCCATCTGCATATCGTCAGTTTAAAGGAATCAACCTCAATGACGCCGATGTCCCTGAGGATGAAGAAGAGGGCGAGGAAAATGAGGAGCCGGAGCCGGAACCACGTCGCAGAAAGGGAAAGGCACCGGCCAAGGGCAAGGGAAAGGCCTCGGCAATGAACCACGGAGTTCGAAGCGGCAACTACACGCTGGATGAAGTTGAGTGGATTGTCAAGTGCTATGTTGATATCGGGCTTGATGCAGTAAATTCAAACTATCAAAAGCTCGATAAATTTTGGGAGAGAATTGCCGAGAAATTCAACGAGTTCATAGCTCCTCAACAACCTCGTAGTGTAGAAGCCATTTGGTCGGCGTGGAAACGCGCCAAGACCGCAATTACTAAATTCAACGTGGAATACATCAACTTTGAGAGAGAAAATGCTAGTGGGCGGAACGACCTCGACCTCTACAAGCTAGCCGCCGATGCTTATCATACAACCCGTGGGAAACATTTCATCCATCGGACGGCGTGGGAGGTCGTGAAGGATATTCCCAATTTCTGTAATCCGGATGCCAAGACCCAATCGAAGCGCTCCAAGACTAGTGCAGATGGTGGCTACACAAGTCATTCCAGCAACTCCACATCTGCAAACGAGGCCTCATCGATGCTAACCCGCCCGATCGGCATAAAGGCGGCGAAGAAGGGAAAGGAAAAAAGTCAATCCGAAGGTGGAGGCCGCGCAAAAAATCGGCGGCATCGAGCAACATATGGGCCAAATTGTGGCTACTCAAGATTTTAAACAGGCCTACGACATCTACACGAGGAAAACAAGCGAAATGGAGCCGGAACAATTGATGCGCCACCGTGAAGTGTGCGCATTTCTCAAGCAAAAATACGGATTTTCGAATATTGATATGTAATTTTTATTACTTTTCAGTTTTTAATTATCAGTATTTAATTTTTAGTTTTAAATTTGTATCAATTGTATTGTAATTTTTCAATATTTCAATACGATTTCGTATTTTATTATTCTTATTTCTATTTTAAAATAGAAAAGTAAAATTAAAAAAAAATCAATCATTAGGTAGCCCTAGGGGTAGGGCTTTACCATAGTAAAAATTTCATCCTAGAGCTATCAATCATTAGGACCCCACCAAAATTCCCATAGCCCTAGAACTTCGGAGCCCACTGTTGTAAATGTCCTTAGGTAAGATATCTAATGTGGGCCAAGACCATTCCATTTAATTATACCTAATATCTAAATTATTAACATATTCAATTATATAGATATTCGAAATTATTAACCTTTTTATGATTGTGTCTTGAATCTCAACTCTCAACTGATAGAATATATATGTTAACTTCAAAATATAAAAGGTGGTTGTTGACATCAAAACGGTATCATGATGATATTAGTTTATTTTTGAATATCTTTATTAAATTCAACTCAATTTCCTGCTTGTCGCTATGTTTTTCGTCATCGAAACTTGAGGTGCACATTGTGAAAAGTTCGATAATTTAAATATGAAAATGCATTTTTTTTTATTTTTTTTTCATTCAATAACATATAGTGAACTATAACTCTGTATAATCAAAATATTTTTAATGAGGACAAAACAACTAGGTGAATAAAATTTGGTATGGAACTAGACAAGAAAAACAT
This sequence comes from Schizonepeta tenuifolia, assembly GCA_029490685.1. Classification (NCBI taxonomy): domain Eukaryota; kingdom Viridiplantae; phylum Streptophyta; class Magnoliopsida; order Lamiales; family Lamiaceae; genus Schizonepeta; species Schizonepeta tenuifolia. The sequence goes on from CM055955.1 coordinate 133,049,232, forward strand.
CGTATATCAAACTCGAACGAAAGATGAATTGCACCTTGCATTTTACACCTACACTGTGATGCCATTAAAAATTGGTATATTTTATACATGACCTCCATTTCACCATCTAGATCATTCGAAGGAACTTCATCAATTAAAATTACAATTTAATCTTTTTCTATAGTTGAAATGTTTGAAATGTTACAATGTGAAGAATTCTAACCACCTGGCCCACGTCTTATTCACAGGTCTTTTTCAAATTTTATTGTGTAGACTTGACTTTGAGGTCATCCTAAGACTTAATTGAAAGCTACTTTTGTGTTGAAATAGAAAAACTCTCAACTGGGGTCCTAACTATATTAACTATACTCCATATCTTCAATTTTTTGCCATAGTACTACTCTTTCTTAACTATGTACTCAGCGACAGTTTCTTGTGTTTTTGCCTTTCTCTTCTTATTTGACTAATAATCAATTAACTTTAGGAGTTAAACATCATACTACAAACACTCCCATGTCGCTTGCACAACACGCGTCACGCGTGGCGCTTGTTGTGCAAACGCCCCCTATTTTATTAATATATATATGTATAATAATTTCAAATTTTTTTAACTCCTCTTTTTATTTGCTGCTTCGTTTTTTTGTTTGCCGTTTCTTCTTTGGTCAATATTCGAGTGAGAGAAGCCGAAGGCCTCGGAGCGAGCCGAAAAATCCAAATTGTTGCCCAACGATTATCCTTATATTAGTAATCGGAGCGAAGACGGAGCCGTAAAATCTGAAAATTAAAAAAATATATTTACGGGTGCGTGCACAACATGCGCAGTGCGTGGGAAGCGTGCGCGTGTTGTGCACGCGCCACGCGCGGTCGTGCAACTTGCGACCTGCTGCATGGGAGAGTGACTCATTACCAATTTATCAAACTCTGTATAATTGTCAATTTTTTGTGATAATATCTGAATTTTGCAATCTAAATCTGCCCCTTTCGTGCGAGATGATGATGGTGGTTAAAGGTATGACAATTCCTTATTACGTTTTCAGACATATGTATTCGTAATTCATCGCGTAGATGAATGTCTTATGTCTGATGTTATAATTACAGTAAATTGATATTTGATATGTATGACTGCTAAACTTGAAAAGTTGCGCAAATTTTGTAAAAATGTATGTTTATATATATTTTTTTTTTATAATTATGCCCTATGAAAATCTTTATTGGTTGGATGTTCCCGACGGAAAAAGGCATAATCCGATCTTTAATATGTTCCAAATTCAAATATTTTTTGCATGTTAAAGATAACGTATGAATATTACTAATACTTAGTAGATCTAAAAGACTACGAGTAATTTTTAATTTTTTTCCAATAAAAAAAGAGAAACACTCCTGTGCAGACTTTTGCATCAAGTCTGCACAGAATCCGACCCGACCTGACCCGACCCGCCACACGCCACCCCGACCAGCACGTAGGCCCCACGCGCCCCAGTTTTTTTTTTTTTCCAGATTTTTTGTCCCCGTCGGAGCCTTCGGCTCCGATTACTAAAATAAGGATAATCGGAGGGCAACATTTTGGATTTTTACGGCTCGCTCCGAGGCTTTCGACTCCCCTCGCTCGCGTCTTGACCATAGAAGAAGCAGCAAAAAAAAAAAATCGGAAATTAAAGAAAAAAAAAATGGTCAAAGGGGGTTTGACCGGGTCAACCGGGTCGGGTCAGGGGCGGGTCGGATCAAATGAATAGGTGTTCTACGGTGGAACAGTTGCATCCAAGTTTTTGTCATAAAAAAAAAAGAAAGAATTTATGGAATTCAAGCAAATGGTCCAGCACATGTTATGTTGCACATCGTTTATATTCTTATCCAGTTTGTTTCATATAAATATCTATTAGTATATATTTGGCTTTCAATAAAATTCTATTATATTGAATATTTAAAATACTATTTATATCAAAATTTTAATTGACATCAAGTGCATTTCTTTTTTTTTTTTTTTTGAATTCGTAGGAACCCGCAGCCGTTACATTTGGTGTGCACTGAATTTCATCCCTGTGCAGTAGCCTGTAAACCTCAAGTGCAGTTCTACTAATATACAGTCAAGTTCAATAAATTTAAATAATCGCTATAAACCCACTAGTAAAAATTAAATATTTTAGTTATAAAAATAGTAAAAATTAAAAAGTTTAGTTATAAAAATAAATTTAATGGTAGTTCCAAGAATGATCGTCACCTCGAACCGAGCACATTAAAGTCGTCAATGGCGTTCCCTTTCTCTCATAAATTATTAATTCTATACATAATTTTTTATACGTAACAGCCCATGGCGTTTGGCACAAGGCTGATAATCATTTTTTAAATCTCAATCTAACAGATAGCTACTAAGATTATATAATTCTACCACAAAAAAACAAATGATAAACAAAGATTATAGAAGAACAATAAACATGCAGTAGAACAAGATAGAACTGTCTGTAGAACATGTACTCTCTCTCTCTTTCTCCCCTAAAATAAAGAGAGAGAGAGAGAGAGAGAGAGAGAGAGAGAAAACAAGAACCCTAGGAAAAACTAGAGGCTTGAGGTTCCTTTGAGGGCCAAGAAACAAAGGCCCTAAAAAATGGTAAAATTTTTCTTTCCATTTTAGGAACTAAAAATTACGCCTGGACTAAGTTAAACTACTTCAAAAGGAACCTAAGCTCGATGAGATACATCTATGTAGGAGGGAAGAATCTGTTGAGATTAAATGGCAATGTGTAGAACTCCTCGTTCCGATTGTCGCCTTTGAATGTTCGGAACTTCACCCACCACGGCATGCCACGGTCCTTCTTCGACATTTCAACGTCCAGTGTGTTGTCAAGGACCACGGCAACAATCAACGCCACGGTGGGAGGCGACATGAAAAGGGTGTTCAAGAACGCGTTGAACTGCATTACAGAAACACGGTACGTACCGTAGGTCAAAAATTGATCGTGATAGAGATATATATACTGTAGTATGGTGAAATTTGATTGGTGTTTCAAGCCAAATCCTCCTCTATTGTAGCATTGTGCAATGATCGTCACGTGTCAATTAAATTTTGTAATCTACCAAATTTTGCATGCACATAGAACAATTAAGAATTTCCATAGGCTAATATTTTGGCGTAGATTGTTACATTTCATTAACACGTGGTAATAATATGTACATGTATTTAGAGCTGTTGCTGAATGTTGCGATAGAGGATCCAACATGAAATATAACAAAAAAAATAATAACTTAAGAATAAGAAACTATTTTCACGGGACGAAAGCAATAGAAAGCCTTTCACCACACGAGAGGAAACCTTTTTTTTTTGTTTTTGTTTTTGTTTTGAGCATCATCACATGAGAGGAAACTTACCCAACCGGCATGAGTATGAACTAGCCCCCGATCCCTGGTCAAATAGTCGCTGAAAAACTGAGGAATCGAGATTCCAAGGAAGAGCGAGAGACCGGTGATGATGAGGTTCCGCATAGAATTCATGTTGGTGAATTGAAGAAAGGATAAGCCCACTGAACCTGCAGACAGAATCACACAACCTTAGGAACTTGAACGACGTTTTAGGCAAAGAGAAACATGATTCGCGATGTATCTTACCAACGAGGCCAAACAGAATGCAGTATAGTGCACCAAATATTGGAAGCGGTATAGATGCAAAAACAGCTCCAAATTTCCCTACATCCATCATTCATTGAAGCAGAGACGACGTTTTTAGCAACATTCAGTTCAAGAAACACATTTTTTTACATTTAGTCATGACTGCACACACTCAAGAAGAATGATACTTACCAAAGATAGAGAAAAATATCATGAAGCCGGCTGAAAGTTGAATAACTCTACGGCTTCCAACTCGAGTTAGACCAAGAAGGCCTACGTTTTCTCTGAAATATGCAGAAAGGCTTAATATTGTGTGGAGATGTGATCAAGTAGCAATAAATTCAGTAGCATTTCTCAGATGCTTACACTGATACAGTTGAACCGCTGCACGTTCCATAAAGGCCATCGATCAAAATGCTTATGCCCTGCAAAGTGAGACTATGAAAATACTATAGGCACAACATACATAGTTATGTATTCGTGGAAATGCAGAACGACAATCAGGCAGACACACGGCCTCAATTCCTCGAGATTTACCTTGGTGCTTGGTTTAAATTCATTCAGACATACTTTCACACAAGGATTAAAACACATAATTCAGAAAGTATGTTGTTCCATATTTGTACATCATCAATTCCGTGATACTATTGTATCAATGAATATGGTGAAAACAAGAAATGGGAAACCAGGGTGAGTATATAAAGGCAGACCTGCCAACCAATGCCCCGGCTGAGTACATACGCAGGAGGAGGGGTGGCGATCGCCAGACGAGCTGCTGCCTTGTATGCTCCAGTTGACTGTAATAGTAGATACAACCATAATTAACATTTTTTTTTATCTAAATGAGAAATTATTAATATTAAAGCACCAACTTAAATATTAACTTGATATTAACTAAATTTAATGCTTGCATTCCATATGCATAACTTTTCTTTATGAAAACAGAGAAAGGCACATATCTTTTAGCACGAGATATTATTACATGATTTTGTTGTATAACAAATGTAGAACCAATAAGACTGCAAAACCCGATTTTTGTACAAATAGATGCACCATAACCACAATATAAGTAATGGAAATATATTAAACCATGTGACAAATATTTTCATTTGCCAAGTTCTACATTTTCTCCTCTTTAAATACGATGAGCTATGACAGCTTTCAACTTCAAACGCCCTAACTGAGCCACATCACTTTTCATTGGAACATTTGGATCACTTCATAATCGAGCATGATTTTGAGGATATAAGATGGCTATAGCTCGACGTTTTTTCAAAAATTACCTCAACCATTGACACAAGAACAGCTGCGATCATGGCAAATGCATGGCCTACTGAGAAAGTAGGTGCACCCCACTGCAGAGGATACGGAAACTTAAACCTTAAAAACGAACAGATTGTCAGATTCACATTAAACGAGTTAAATATGGGGAAAAAGGACCAAGTTTACTCGGACACGACCATGGAGCGGTGGTTATAAGACCAGCTCTGTCTGTACGACAACTTTGCTGCGTAATATCTGGTCTGCCACGATAAGCTCCACTAGCCGTTAGCACGACAGAATACAGCCACATAATAGAGACACAAATCAACACATGAAACAGTTCGAAGATTGGAAAGTCCTTCAGTACCCTGACATGCTTCATATACTGAGATACATAAACAGTTACTTGCATGAACGTGAGAAACTAATATAAACAACGTTTGAAATCTCAATGCCAAATGATTCACTCACCTGTGACAAGCCGATAACTAATAGAAGCATCGGTATACCAATCTCAACGCAATTCCCTAACTGCAAAACAGAAGATACACAAGCATGCAATAGATTAATGTATAAAGGCAAGGAATGCATGGTGAAGTCAGAGGAAACGAAATAACCAAAAAATTGCATGGTGATTGCATGAAATATGGTGTTACCCCAAAGAGGAAAAGAAATTACCACAGGAAATCCTCGTTGGAATAAACCCAATCCAACCAAGCCAACGACAGGTGCCATTCCGAGAGGACTGAAAAAGCTGAAAAGAGATACCCTAAAAGTCATAATGCTTATAGATGCGAATGGAAATCTTTTTTTGGAATTCTTGAAGACGATACCGTGAAAAGAGACCCCATAACTGAGTGTAGCCGATAAGTATTTGTACAGTCGAGGCAACAATTAAAGCTCCCTGAATAGCTCTCATGGTGTGGATAAATCTCTGCAAAACACTCAGGCATTAGTGCAAGCTCAAATGCATCATTGCACAAGAAGAATATTAGGCTTCCGGCTTTTCATGCACATAAAAAGCACACATCGTTATGTCCGATTTAGTTACATTGTACAGCACACAGCACATATGGCATAATATATATAAGCCAAAAGGATTATGCCGTCCTGAGAGAAAACAAGGAACATGTGTTGCTTACAACATGAGGCTCGTCAATCCGTTGCAATGATGAGTCATGAATAATATAGGTTATAGGGATGATATAACTGAAGGACCCTCCAACGATGGCAGGTAATCTGGTCCCGAATAGTGACTGAAGAAGGGTGTTAAAGCCAGCTACGAAAAGCAACGTTTGCACTACACGTGCTTTGTCACCCTGTTTGAGCGTAGAAAACCTTTAATTTAGCAAAAGGGAACTGATGTGAAGATAAACAGCACAATTAATGCACAAAACTGCACAAAACTGGAAAAACCATATCGGCTTAAATGTCGTCTATAAAGCATAATCACGATAGAACAATAACACTATGCATTGGCTAAGATCTCAAATAGTAGTAGATAAAGCTGTGTTAGCGCAATCATCAACAGGCTGCATTCTCGGGAGCATGCCTGATTTCATGAGCAAAATTGGTTCGGTAAAACTAGCAAATGACTTTAACCTAACAACACCAAACTGCAACAGTGCAATCAAAATTAAAATTTTCCAAACTTGAAAACTGAAATCTTAAAGAATCAGCTTACATCTGATCCGCCCATTGCTGGGACAAGCATCGTCGGAATCATCACACTCGTTCCAAGCACGAGTATGTAATGTTGAAAAGCTAGCAGGACCATCTCAGCTGAATACATAAGAAGGAAAAAAAGAAACAGTCAGTCAGCCAAATAAGAAAAAGTGAGTAATAACTGATTAACTTCCTCTATATGATACATGACATTCTTTTGAGTAACGACTACATGACATTCTCATATACAATTAGATATGATGACCTGAAAAGGACTCGTAAATTTCAACTCCTCACATTCAACAGACTTACTAATTTTATTTATAAACGAATGTCTTTACTCAATTTCAGCAATTCTCCACATTAAACCACAAAAGAGGTAAGTTCTTTCTCGAGACTTAAATAATGTTTTTGTGGAATTAGTTCTACCCCATCTTCTTGGTTTTTGCTAAACCAAAAGACCTTTAAATCAAAGTTCGAGACAAGTACAACCCTTTTCACCATAGCAGTTTGAGTGTCACGCGACGTTACAAGAGAAATAATAAGGATTAAATTGATGGAATCAGTGGACTCCGCTTTACAGAAAATGCTTGATATCAACACCTTCAACTAACATTCTTTAAAAAAAAAAAAAGAACACCTTCAACTAACAAATGATGTTCTTAAATTCCAAGATAGCACATTTTCAAAGGTTGTGCACACATAATAACTCAAGTTATTTGTGCGAGCACTCTAGACAAATGAGCAAATTATTTAAAGAATTCTCGTTCCACATTTACAGAATTTTAATTTCTTGTTTCACTTATTGTTCATTATAGTTTCACTACGTAAAAAATATTAAGCATAAGAAAAGATGAGTTCTTTCTCAGTAAATCCAGACATCAAAATTATGCTAAGATAAAAAAATTTAGATAACAATGCCAATTAATTCATAAGACCACAACCACCAAAAAGCAAATGACAGAAGTCTAAAAAGAAAAACACACAATTAATACATTGTCAAAAGGTTGAAGTGGGAAAATCATACATAATAAATCAAGAATTTAATCTCATTCAGAGATTACATCTTCAGTTGTTCTCAAGCTAATAAATGAATCAATTTCCCCTACGGATGATTCACTCAACATCATTTCAAGAAACTTTTCTACTTTAAACCCACAAGCACCCTAAAGATGCAACATGTTATGAAAGCAAATGCAGAAGCAGAACCCACAAAAATTAGAAGACAAAAGATCACATTTTTGGAGCAATATAATCATGTCCGTGTTAAGTGCTGCTCAGTGTGTGCTGTGTGTGAAAATGGTAAAAGGGATAGGACACGTACGCCATGGAGGATTAGAATCAATGCAGTACTCAAGGTCCTGCAGCTGCTCCATGGGAGGGTGTGTGATGTCGCCCATTAGTGTGTACGAGAAAGGAACAGAGAGAAGAAGGAAAATCGAAGTAAGGAACAATTTAAAGCAGCGAGTAAGCGAACAGAATATTAGTTGAATAAAATAAGTACACAATCCTAGTTTATATAGAAAAGAGAAGAGTATATGCATATGCATATATTATATGGTATTATATTTCTTGAGAGAGAGAGAGAGAGAGAGAGAGAGAGAGGAATAAATGTTGGTGAAGGTTGGAAAAACATGGACAAGTTTACAACACTAAATGCAGCGCTTTCTCGTACACAGCGACGATGAAATAAAGCTTGCATTTTTTTTGAATTTATTCCAAATATGTTCGTTGTTTAGTTTGTGTTTGCCCAATTTTCATCAACCTATTTACATAATTTGCCACCTCGGCTTACAAAATCTTGTAATTTCATGATACATTTGAATGCCGCATTTATTTATTTATTTCGATTTACTTTGTCTTGAAAGGAAATCCAAATCCAATCTGGTGTCTGTGTGAAACCATAAATGGTACTCCTCTTTGGGGTGACATGCTTGGTGACCTAGGAATCCGTGGTTGCACTTGCATATCGTTTAATTTGAATTTCAACGATGTTTCTTACTTTTTAGGTTAAAATTTATTTATTTCTTTTATTTGTGTATTGTTTACTAGTATACCATTTTGCATAATCGAGTTTGTGGTCGAATGCCATGAAATTTTCAGATTTCTACGATCGTATTTAGGTCATATTTACAAATGTCATTTATCGTTATATAATTTATGAACATATGTATGGAATCCGATTGTGGTTTTGGTTAAGATTTGTATGTATTGTTTATTGTGTGTCAGTTACAAACATTCTATGTGTGTCAGTTACGAACATTCTATAGAATCGAGCTTGTGGCAATTTGAGAATTTAATTTTAAATGATGTTTCTTAATTGAGATTTGTCGTCTACTGTTGTATCATTTATGAACAGTTTTATTTAATTAGAATTTTGGTTAGGTTTGACATTCATACATACCATACATTTGCGTGTCGTTTATGAAGATTCTACGAAATCGAACTGCTAGTTAAATGTTGTGAATTTTAGAATGTCAACCATGTTTTTTAGGTTGAGATTTACACATGTTGTTTACACATGTTGTTTATCGTTGTATCATTAATTACGAACATTCATTCGAAATTGGATTTTTACTCTAGGTTGAGATTTGTACGCACCATTTATTTATTTGTCGTTTACGATAGAACATTCTACGTAAACAAATTTGTAGTTAAGTGTCATGAATTTAAATTACATTGATGTTTCTTAGATTGAAATTTACATGTGTCGTTATTGTTGTTTGTAATATATTTACGAAATTGAATTTGTAGTTTAGGTTGAGACTTATACTTACTATTTATTCGTTTGTCGTTTACGAAAATCTACGAATCAAACTTGTGGTTGAATGTCGTGAATTTGCTGTCACACATGTACTTAGAAAGTGTGGTTTACCTGCCCTGTGTGGTTTGCAGGTTACTGCACAAGGGACGGGGGTTTATCCAGTGCGCACGGAAGGTAGCGGCTGCGGGTTCCCACGATATAAAAAAAAAAAAGGATAAACAATTGTTGTTTATTATTGTATCATTTATAAATATTCGTACGGAAATTAACTTGCAGTTCAATATCATGAATTTAAATTTAAACGATATTTCTTAAATTGAGGTTTACACGTACGGTTTATTTGTTTGTCGTTTATGAAAAAAAGGTACAAAATTGATTCTACCGATAATACATCAAATTATATTTTTTCCTCATTGGAAATTAGAGAAACTATAATTGTTATATCAGGTAAAAAGGTTGTATATGTTGTAATGAGCATTGCTATAAGGCCTTTAAAAAATGAGCATTGCTATAAGACATTGAGATGTTGTGTGAATATTTGAAATATTTTTAGAATTATCAAATTTGATGGTTTCGCGGAATTATAAATAATCCTCGCGATTTTACAATCTCACTTTACAAATATTCGTGACACCTATGATGAATATAAAAGTAATTAAATATTTTTCTTAATTAGCAACTTCGTCATTAAAATGAGTGAGTTTTATTCAAGAAAAGATACCATTCAAATTCAAATTCAAAATTTTAAGGTATATGTATTAATTATTATATTGAAATACATGCGTCCAAATGAAGATAGGAAAGGATTAACTTTAACGCTTTTAAAGTAATTATAGCATCTCCAGTTCATCCAATTTTATCTCCAGTAGTACAATCCAAATAGTGTATTATTGTGCATATTCATAGTCAAACTGACACTCAGGTATATTTATTAAAATTATTTTATGATAATAAGTAATTATATTTCGGAAAATAGCATTTATAACACTTTCCAAAAAAATCATTAAATCATGTGTTTCTAAAATAATTAATTGTACTTTCTTAATTTGTGTGAAAATGAATGGGGAGGACTATTTTTCGTGAGACTACATATTCAAAACCCTATTAAGACCAAATAATACATATGTTGTTTGTACAAAGTAGATGTCCATAAAATTAACATCAAACAGAACATGGAAATGTGTCGTATGCTCTTGAACCTTTTAAAGAATGATGTACTCATAGCCATATTAATTTAATTCAAAAATTAAAGATTGATCAGAATAAACTGAAAAAAGAAGGATGATAATACTAAACGTTTTAGTTTGAAATTTTTTAATCTGATTGGCCCGAATCAAAAATACTCGGAGCTCGATAGGCTCCAAAATTGAGTGGATTGAACAGATAAATTAGATTAAAATTTCTTGTTACTTGGTGGTCTTATTTTATTAATTTGCTTGTGAATTTGATAGTTTCAAATATTTATGGAACGTATTTTATTTTCTACGTGACACTTGTTTACTTCTTTCTATTTTTACACCAACACTTGGGAGAACGTCCAACCGCGACAAGGGCGCCGACAATGGAGGTGCGGCGGTCGGGCGCGGGTGATGGAGCCCGGGTGAGAGGCGGAGGTTTTGAGGGGAGGGGGGACACGCGTCGCCTCCTCCCAATTTTGGTGTGTTTTTTTTTTTTTTTGTGAAATCTGCAATTAAAAAATTTGCAACAACTATGTTGGGATTTCAAACGGTAAAAAAAGTTTCTTCTATAAATACATAACATTCATCCCTCAACATTCACACCTTCTCTACTTCTTCATTCTCACTTCTAAAATTCCAAACTAATTCTCTTAAATTCTTTTTTATTTCAAAAATGGGCGATGATGAATTCAACCAGTGGTACTCCCAAATTTATCGACAAAATCTTCATCCCTCTTCCCAATCGCCCAATCAAATTCCCTCACGACAATTATTCACCGGCAATATTCCATCGTTCTCATCGTTGCCTGGTACTGGATTTGGGCAATACTCCTCGCCTCTTGGATTTGGGCAGTACCCGTTATCACCGGGCTTCAGCCACTTCAGTCCTTCGTCGTCGCCGTCAGGTTCATTCCAGCAATTCTCGTCGCCGCTTGGTGGCTACCAATCTTCCAGATGCGCCGTTTGCATACCGCCAGTTTAGAGGAATCAACCTCAATGACGATGACGACGATGTCCCTGAGAATGAAGAAGAGGAGGAGGAGGAGGCGGAGGAGGAGCCGGAGCCGCCTCGTAGAAAGGGAAAGGCAGCGGCCAAGGAAAAGCCAACGACCAAGGGCAAGGGAAAGGCCCTGATGAATCAGGGAGGTCGAAGCTGCAACTACACGCCCGAAGAAGTTGAGTGGATTGCCAGGTGCTATGTTGATATCGGCCTTGATGCGGTAAATACGAATTATTAAAAGCTCGATAAATTTTGGAAGAGAATTGCCGAGAAATTCAACGAGTTCATAGCTCCTCAAGCACCTTACGGTGTAGAAACCATTCGGTCAGCGTGTAAATGCCGCCAAGATCGAAATTACTAAATTCAACGAAGAATACATCAAGTTCGAGAGAGAAAACGCAAGCGGCCGGAGCGACCTCGACCTCTACAGGCTGGCCTCCGATGCCTATCAAACGGAGAGGAAAAAATAGTTCATCCATCGGAAGGCGTGGGAGGTGGTGAAGGATATTCCCAAATTCTGCAATCTGGATGTCTCAAACCCAATCGAAGCGCTCGAAGACTAGTGCAGACGGTGGCTACACAAGTCATACTAGCAACTTCGCATCCGCAAACGAGGCCTCGTCGATGCTAACCTCGCCCGACCGACATCAAGGCAGAGAAAAAGGGAAAGGAAAGAGTCAATCCGAAGGTGGAGGCCGCGAAAAAACTCAAGGGCATCGAGAAACAAATGGGCATGATGCAAGCTACTCATAATTTTAAGCAAGCCTACGAAATCTACACAAGGAAAACAAGTGATATGGAGCAGGAACAATTGAAGCGCCACCGTGAAGTGTGCACATTTCTCAAGCAAAAATACAGGTTTTCGGATATTGATATGTAATTTTAAATTTTTAGTTTTTAATTATCAGTATTTAATTTGTAGTTTTAAATTTGTAGTTTTTATCAATTGTATTGTAATTTTCCAATGTTTCAATACAATTTGGTAATATTTATTACTGTGTCAATCCATAAATATATATGTTTGGCAAGATAACAAATTAGTTATGTACGCCTGAAAAGAAACAAATTAGTTATGTACGCCTAAGTGCCACCAAGCTTTTGTGACATTCCAAAGTGTCTCAATAACTCATTGACTTTATATTTGGGGAAAAAATATTATTTGTTTGCCAAATAACATGAAATTCATACCAAAATACCATATGCGTAAAATTATTTAATTAATAATTAATCACGCTAAACAATGAATTTCTCTATTTTGCTCTGAAGTCCATGCTTTCCAAATTGGTATCAAAGCCCTAGGTTTATTTAGAAATTTTATTTGATTTATTATTTAATATAAGTGATATTCCTAACGGAGGAGACATCCAAGTCTACGTGGATCCGGACAATTGTTCGAGATGCGAGTGTTGCAGGAACTATCTTGAATATTTCAAGATAGATAAGGAGAATTTACAGGAGGCTTTAGCCTACTGGGAAGAACGCTTTAATCAAAGCGTTAGAGATGAAGATTCCGAAGATACTATACGGAATCATCACATGAAGGAAAAACGTCGACGACGTCACTTTGTTAATGCTTATCTCCCAGAAGCATTGACAACACTGATGAACCAAGAACATCAATTTCATAATTGATGGCTCAATAGTTCCAGAAGGAAAAGGGAATAGCTAATGTTCTCAACTATCAAGATATCGCCCCAAATACATCGAAGATATCAGCTGATCTAAGGGAGATACAGAAGACGGTGCAACATTATGGCAATCCCAGAGAGGCAACAAACTCATGAAGAGCATATGAGAGATGCTCGTGACTATCAATGCCGGAGCAAGATTTGATCTAGTTACACCAGATGATGCCCACATGACGATCAGAAGAACAAAGAGGAGGCAACCTAGACTGCAGGATACACATGTTGGAAAGGTATCTTGGATCCTATTCATCTATACGAAGTAATGCTCGATATCGATGAAATCAACTTCATAGATCAAGAATCTGTAATAGACGAAATGAGCTTCAGCTATGAGGATCGCAGCAGCAACGCTCGATCTTGACAAAGATGGGTTTATCAAAATCCTTGAGACAAGTCTCGCAGGAGTGGTGAAGATAGCATGGGAAGGTATTCCGATGGAAACCAAACGTCTATACTTCACCAACATCATTTCCTTCACCGAAATGATTAAGAATATGCCAATGCTCATAAAAAATCATCTTCTTAGAGAAGGATATTTTGAAGGATATGATGAAGAGAAAAGAAAAAATACTTGATGGCTTTGTATAATTTGAGACTTGCAGTCTTGAATCAACAAACGCTCAACAAGTTCTTGCAGCTCTTCACCCTTTATCAGCACCAATCAAAAGTTGATGAAAGGATTGCAATGGAAATCTTCTTCCTAAAATTTCCAAGCCCATGGAAGGAGATGCTAATTCGAGATTACAGACTAGGGGATTCTCGATAATGTAGCAAACGGATGTCATATGTACATCAAAAAGCTCCAGAGTGGTGTTAGCAAGCCACAACTTTGAGAAACATGAAGAAGCTGAGGAGAATCAATAAAGCAACTCCTCTAGGATGTGAAGACAATGATCTTCCGACGATCATTGGAGGTGAACCACCAAGGCTGAAAAGAAGTAAAAAATATAAATTTCAGCCCTACTATAAAGGTGAACAATCAAGAAGGAATTCTTGGAGACCAGAACAATGTGGACACGACAGAAGGCAAGATTCTACAAATCTAGCCAAAGAAGCGGTCCAAACATGTTTTCATCCCGAGGATCTAGTTCAAATAGATCTCAAGGAAGGACACCAGCCAAGAAAACTTTCTTGCTGACTCATACTGGAGTCAATGGAAGTTTTAAAGATTGTAAACTGCTGGATGTGCGGTGCAAAGGGACATAATTTGAACAAATTGTCCTGATAATGAAAGAAGGGGCATTCGGAGGTTCCGATTCAACACCAGATATCGAGGATGCCATCTACTATCAAGAGCTGATACAGGTATATTCAGTTCAAAGATATACCCTCAGACGAGAGTATATATGAGCAGGAAGAAATCTTCAGTGAAGAAGACTCAGATTGGTCGGATGAAACTTCACAATCTGAATTCGACTGATTCCGAGATTATTCATCAAGAGAGTGAATATAGAACGGCTTTTTCAAGCAAGACACTCATCTCGCCCAGAATGATGGGATAAGATTATGAAATAAAGCCTAAATAT